>CAKNYM010046991.1:0-10057 GCA_932195095.1 Andricus curvator | reverse complement strand
TTTTTTTTTTGTGTAGAAAATAAATCTTTTTTAGTTGAAAATTCTGGTATTTCGGTGAAATTCTTTTTTAGAAAATTATTCTTCTTAGTTGAAGATTCATTATTTCAGTTGAAAATTATTTTTTTTTGTTTCATTAAGCCTCTTCAGTTAAAAATACTTGTATTTTTTTTAAATTATTTACTCTTTGAAAATTCTTGTTTTTTTGGGGAAATTCTTTTTTTTCAGAAAATTAATCATCTTGGTTCAAAATTCATCTTTTTTTAGAATTAATTTTAATTAACGTACTTGGTTAAATTTTAGACTGATTGGTAAAAAAGTTATTTTTTTATTGAAGATTCATCATTATATTCAAAAATTCATCTGATTAGTTGAAAATTTGAATATTTTGTTGAAAATTCTTGTATTTCAAGATTCATCATTTCGTTTGAAAATTCATTTTTTGTTGAAAATTTTTGACTAAAATGTCCTACTTTTTGTTTGAAAATTTAATTACTTGGTTGAAATTTAAACTACTTTGTTAAAAATTAATTTCGTTGAGAATTTATCTATTTTTGGTTGAAAATTCAACTAATCGTTTGAAAGTCAAACTACTTTGTCAAAAATTAAATTTTAAGTTGAAGATTCATCATTTTAGTTGAAAATTCAATATTTATTTTTTTTAATAATCTCGCCAACGGCGATACCACTCTGGAAACACCAGTTCTCGTAAGATCACTGAAGTTAAGCATTGTTGGGCGCGGTTAGTACTTGGATGGGTGACCATCCAGGAATACTGCGTTGCTGTTGGCCCGTCGTGGGTGTGGTGGGCCCACATTGGTAGTAAATATCCACCTAGAAACACTACCCGAATCGGGTAGTGAGGCAATGAACTTTCGAGGTCAAACTGCTAATCAATTTTTTTTTTTTTTTTTTAATAATCTCTTTTCGTTGAAAACACTTGTATTTTGTTAAAAATTGTTTTCTTTTTGTAGAGAATAAATATTTTTTAGTTGAAAATTCTTGTATTTTGGTGAAATTCTATTTTAGAAAATTATTATTCTTGTTTAAACATTCATCTTTTCTTTAAGTTAAATTTAAATAAAGTAGTTGGTTAAATTTTAGACTACTTCGAGAAAATTTTTTTTTTATTGAAGATTCATCATTATATTTAAAAATTCATCTGTTTGGTTAAACATTCAACTATTTTGTTGAAAATTCATTTTTTTTTTGTTAAAAATTTTTTTTTTCCAGAAAACTAATCTTCTTGTTTCAAGGTTCATCATTTAATTTGAAAATTCATCTTTCTTTGAAAATTTACCTATTTTGTTGAAAAAAAAATAATTTTTTTTGGGTGACAAACTCGTTTTTTTAATGATTTTAACTGTTTTTGATTTAAAAGAAAAATATTTTTGGATTAAAATATCTATTATTAAATTTTCTCCTCTTCTCTATCTCATCCGAGATGAAGAATACCGATTTCTATTAAAATTCACTTGTATTAAAACATAATATCTTGCAAAAGAAAGCGTATTTAAGAAAAAGGTTTTTTGTTCCGATCTCTCTAGTAGCTTAGTGGTAAAGCATCTGACCGGCAATCAGTTGACCAGGCGTTCGAATCCCAGCGGAGCGAAGGGAGAAGATCTTTTTTCAAAATCAATTGAATTTAAAAAAAATTTCAATTTCTAGCTCCATCCAGTCTGAAAAGACGTTAAAGATTTTCTTTATTAGAGAAGATAACCTTGATCGATACTGTAGATTTCCATTTTCAAGGTGTGTGAAAAGATTTCTCTTCTGATTGATCGTTACCATCTCCGATGATAATACAGATTCCTATTAAAATTGACTTGTATTAAAACATAAGATCTTGCAAAAGAAAGCGTATTTCAGAAAAAGGATTCTTCTTCCGATCTCTCTAGTAGCTTAGTGGTAGAACACCTGACCGTCAATCAGTTGACCTGGCGTTCAAATCCCAGCGGAACGAAAGGAGATTTTTTTCTGAATAAATTTAATTAATTTTAGTTTTAATTTATTGCCCCATCTAGTCAGAAAAGACGCTAAATTGAGAGAGAAAGAACAGTTATATCTCTTCCTGTCCCCTGATTTCCATATTAATTATTAATTCTTTCCGCATATACATAATTAGGTAATTAATTATTGTTTAAAATAAAATGCAAATAAAATGAGTCATTGCGTATCTCGTCTGATGTAAATTTATGTAGAAAAAGTTCTAACGCACGTTCAGGTGTTGAATGACATCAGAAGCTATCATCCAACTCGGAAATAAAAAATATTTATAAAATGAAAGTAATAAAAAAATAAATTATTAAATCAAAATCAAAATTAATAATTTAAATTAAATTAAAATAATTAAATTAATTTTTAATAATAAATTAAAATAAGGAAATGAGAAATAAAAACGCAATGACCCAATTTAAAGTTAAAGTTTAATTAAATAAATAAGAAAAACAATTTTTCAACAGATGATGAATATTCAGCTGCACTTATGAATCTTCAGCCAAGAAGATGAATTTTCTGAAAAAAAAGATTTTAAACAAAATAGTTACATTTTTAACAAACAGATGATTTTGAAAATACAATAGTGAATCTGCAATAAAAAAAAGTAAATTTCTTACGAAATAGACGAGAAAATATTAATTAAAAAAAGAAATGATGAATTTTCAACAAAATGGATTCTTTCTACTTCCAGCAGGTCAGGATTGTTTTCCTTTTGATCTTTCAAGATGATGTATCTTCCCTCTGATTTATTTGTTGTATCTCCAACCCGTTTTATTACTCGGCTCGTATTTCTTCTACATAATCACAATTCAAGTAGTACGCGTTAAAATAGCAATAGTCACTTCTACAATTTGTTCACAAGTGCTTCGCTAAGGTACACAAGAGGGTAAGAAGAGGTACGGACCGAGTTGGCTGATCGCTTCTGCTGTCATTCAACACCTGAACGTGCGTTAGAACTTTTTCTACATAAATTTACATCAGACGAGATACGCAATGAGCAGGCGAGATGAGGTATAGAAGCTGAAGCTGCGTGGTGCTAGTTTAGAAACCATTTACTGAAAATAATCGCAAGGTTCGCGATTCCACCTGACAACACTTGAGTTTCTGCATTGAGAATTTATGTGTAGTAAAGTAGCGTGTCTCGTTGCTTACGTACAATTGAAATCAATTGCTGCTTTTATGATACATGAATATTTATTGGACACTCAAGCCAGGCAGAGTAAATGGATGAGCAAGTGTACTCATTTAGAAAAGTGACTTCAAAGAAAAATTTTCAATAAATACAACATGTGGGATAACTAAAGCCTGAGGGGGAAACAACTTATACAAATTTCTAAACAAATAGGATTACTTTTTATGAAAATTGTCGAATTTTTGAACAAATGGATCAACTTTTAACGAAATAGTTGAATTTTCAAAAAAGATGAATTTTCAACTGAAATGATGAATATTCAGCTGAAATGATGAATCTTCAACGGAGAAAATTAATTTTCTGCAAACAAAAAGAATTTTCAACAAAATACAAGAACTTTTAACCGAAAGGTGTCATTTTTGACTATCAAAGATTAATTTGCATTAAAAAATAATAACATTAAAAAAAATAGTTAAATTTTCCAGTAAAAAATAAATTTTTAACGAAAATGATGAATCTTCAACCAAGAAGATTATTTTTCTGCGAAAAAAAAAGAATTTTCAACGAAATAAAAGAATTTTCAATAAAATACAATAATTTTCAATCAAAAAGCGAAATTTTTAATTAGAAAAGATTAATTTTTAATAAAAAAAAAATTCAAAAGAATAGTTAAATTTTCAAGAAAAAATAAACATTCAACTAAAATGATGAATCTTCAAACAGGAAGATTAATTTTCTAAAAAAAAAATTTTCAACAAAATACAAGAATTTTTAACTGAAAAGTGGAATTTTCAACTAAAAACCTAAAAAAGATTAATTTCCAATAGAAAAAAAGAAGTTTCAACAAAATAGTTTAATTTTCGGGAAAAAAAAATGAATTTTTAACTAAAGTGATGAATCTTCAATCTAGAAGATTAATTTTATGCAAAAAAAAAACAAAATACAAGAATTTTCAACCGAAAAGTGGAATTTTTGACTAAAAAATATTAAAAGATTAGATAGTATTAAAAAAAAAGAAGTTTCAACAAAACAGTTTGAATTTTCAAAAAAAAAAATCCATTTTTAACGAAAATGATGAATCTTTAACCAAGAAGATTAATTTTTTGTGAAAAAAAGAATTTTCAACAAAATACAAGGATTTTCAACCGAAAAGTGGAATTTTCAACTAATAAACATTAAAATATTAACTAGTATTAACAAAAAAAGAATATCCAATAAAATAGTTAAATCAAAAATAAAAAAAACTCAATTCTTAACTAAAATAATGAATCTTCAAACAGGAAGATTAATTTTCTACACAAAAAATTTTTCGAAAAAATACAAGAATTTTTAACTGAAAAGTGGAATTTTCAACTAAAAAACTAAAAAAGATTAATTTTCAATAAAAAAAATAAGTTTCAACGAAATAGTTAAATTTTGGAAAAAAATGATTTATCAACTAAAATGATGAATCTTCAATCTAGAAGATTAATTTTATGCAAAACAAAATTCAACAAAATACAAGAATTTTCAACCGAAAAGTGGAATTTTTGACTACAAAAGATTAAAAGATAACTTGTATTATAAAAAAGAATATTAAAAAAAAGTTAAATTATCAACAAAAAAATCCATTTTTATCGAAAATGATGATTCTTCAACCAGGAAGATTAATTTTCTGAGAAAAAAAGTATTTTCAATGAAATACAAGAATTTTCGACCGAAAAGTGAACCTTCAACCAAGAAGATTAATTTTCTGCAAAAAAAAAATCAACAAAATTCAAGAATTTTCAACCGGAAAGTAGAATTTTCGACTGAAAAAGATTAACTTGTCTTAAAAAAAAGAATATCAAGCAAAATAGTTAAATTTCCAACAAAAAATAAATTTTTAACTAAAATGGTGAATCTTTAACCAAGAAGACTAATTTTCTGCAGAAAAAAAGAATTTACAACGAAGTAAAAGACTTTTCAACCAAAGAGTAAAATTTTCAAAAAAAAGATTGATTTTCAATTTGAAAATAAAATAAGGAAAACAGTAATTTTCAACTAAAAAAGATTCATTTATAATGCAAAAAAAAAAAAGAATTTCCAAGACAATAGTTTTTTCAACAAAAAATGAATGGACAACTAAAATTATGAATCTTCAACCAAGAAGATTAATTTACTGCAGAAAACAAAGAATTTTCAATCAAAAACAAGAATTTTCAACCAAAAAGTGGAATTTTCAACTAAAAAAGATAAATTTTCAGTACAAAAAAAAAAAGAATTTTCAACAAAATAGTTGAATTTTCAACAGAAAATGAATTTTCATCTAAACTAATGAAACTTCAAACAAGAAGATTAATTTTCTGCAAAAAAAATTCAACAAAATACAAGAATTTTCAACTGGAAAGTGGAATTTTCGACTAAAGAAGATTAACTTGTCTTGAAGAAAACAAAATCCAACATAATAGTTAAATTTTCAACAACAAAATAAATTTTTAACTAAAATGATGAATCTTCAACCAAGAAGATTAATTTTCTGCGAAAAAAAGAATTTTCAACGAAATACAAGAATTTGCAGTCGAAAAGTGAACCTTCAACCAAGAAGATTAATTTTCTGAGAAAAAAAAATTCAACAAACAACCAGAATTTTCAACCGAAAAGTAGAATTTCCGACTAAAAAAGAATTAAATTGTCAAAAAAAAAAGAATTTCCAACAAAATAGTTTTTTCAACAAAAAATGAATTTACAACCAAAATTATGAATCTTCAAACAAGAAGACTAATTTACTGCAGAAAAGAAAGAATTTTCAATCAAAAGCAAGAAATTTGAACAAAATACAAGAATTTTCAACCAAAGAGTGAAATTTTTTAATAGAAAAAATTAATTTTTACATACATTGCGAATAAAAAAAAAAGTTAAATTTTCAACAAAAAATAAACTTTCAACTAAAATGATGAATCTTCAAACAGGTAGATTAATTTTCTACAAAAAAATGTTTTCAACAAAAAAGAAGAATTTTCAACTGAAAACTGGAATTTCCAACTAAAAAGGATTAATTTCTAATAAGAAAAAAGAATTTTCAACAAAATAGTTCAATTGAAAAAAAATCAACTAAAATTATGAATCTTCAATCGAGAAGATTAATTTTCGGCAAAAAAAGAATTTTTAACAAAATACATGAATTTTCGACAGGGAAGTAAAATTTTCAATTAAAAATGATTAATTTTCAATTAAAAAAAAAAGTATTAATTCTTTGCAAAAAAAAAGAACTTTCAATAAAATACAACACTTTTCAACTGAAGAAGATGAATTTTTGACTAAAATGATGAATCTTCAACCAAGAAGATTAATTTTCTGAAAAAAAAATTTCAGTAAAATACAAGAATTTTCAACTAAACAAAAAAAATTGAATTTTCAAAGAAAAAAGATTAATTTTCAAAAAAAGAAAAAGAATTTTCAACAAAAAATAAATTTTTAACTAAAATGAATCTTCAACCAAGAAGACGAATTTTCTGCAGAAAAAAAAGAATTTTCAACGAAATAAAAGACTTTTCAACCGACGAGTAAAATTTTCAAAAAACAAAGGGAATTTTCAATGGAAAAAATATAAAAAAATAAGAAAAAAAGTAATTTTCGACTAAAAAAGTATAATTTTCAATTAAAAAAAAAGAATTTCCAAAAGAATAGTTTTTTCAACAAAAAATGAATTTAAAACTGAAATTATGAATCTTTAACCAAGAAGATTAATTGACTGCAGAAAAAAAAGAATTTTCAACCAACAAGTGAAATTTTCCACTAAAAAAAGTTAATTTTTATTAAAAAAAAAAGAATTTTCAAAAAAAAAAATAAAAAATTTCAACAAAAAATAAACTTTCAACTAAAATGATGCATCTTTAACCAGAAAGATTAATTTTTTGCGAAAGAAATTTTCAACAAAATACAAGAATTTTGAACTGAAAAGTGGAATTTTCAACTAAGCATGATTAATTTTTAATTTAAAAAAGTACTTTAAAAAGGTATTAAAAAAACAGTTGAATTCTTATCAAAGGCTGATATTTCAACTAAAATAATAAATCTTGGAACAAAAAAAAGAAAATTGGATCAATTTCCAACACAATGAACAACCCAACAGAAAAAGATGAATTTTAAAAATAGAAAATTAATTATTTGCAAAAAAAAAGAACTTTCAGTAAAATACAACAATTTTCCACTAAAAAGGATTATTTTTTAACTAAAATGATGAATCTTCAACCAAGAAGATTAATTTCCTAAAAAAAATTTTTCAAGAAAGTACAAGAATTTTCAACTAAAAAGTGGAATTTTCAACTAAAAAAAAAATTGAATTTTCAAAGAAAAAAGATTAATTTTCAATAAAAATGAAAGAAATTTCAACAAAATAGTTAAATTTTTAACAAAAAATCCATTTTTAACGAAAATGATGAATCTTCAACCAAAAAGATTAATTTTCTGAGAAAAAAAGAATTTTCAACCAAATAAAATACTTCTCAAACAAAGCGTAAAATTTTCAAAAAACGAAGGTTGATTTTCAATACAAAAAAAGGAAAAGAAACAAAAAAAAAGTAATTTTCAACTAAAATAGATTAATTTTTAATCTCAAAAAAAAGAATTTCCAACAAACCAGTTTTTTCTACAAAATGAATTTACAACTAAAATTATGAATCTTCAACCAAGAAGATTAATTTCCTGCAGAAAAAAAAGAATTTTTAATCAAAAAGAAGAATTTGCAACAGAATACAAGAATTTTCAACAAAAAGTAAAAATTTTAACTAGAAAAAATTAATTTTTAATAAAAAAAAGGAATTTTCAAACAAATAGTTAAATTTTCAAGAATAAATAAACGTTCGACTAAAATGATGAGTCTACAAAACAGAAAGATAAATTTTCTGAAAAAATAAATTTTCAACATAATACAAGAATTTTCAATTCAAAAAGATTAGTTTCTAATAAGAAAAAAGAATTTTTAACAAAATAGTTCAATTAAAAAAAATCAACTAAAAGTGTGAGTCTTCAATCGAGATGATTAATTTTTTTCAGAAAAAGAATTTTTAACAAAATACAAGAATTTTCGACCGAAAAGTAAAATTTTCAATTAAAATGATTAATTTTCAATTTAAAAAAAGTAGTTAAAAACCAGGTGAGTTTTTGACAAAAGATGACTTTTCAACTAAAATAATGAATCTTGGACCAAAAATTAAAAAATTGGACCAACTTCCAACACAGTAGTCAAGCCTCTAACAAAAAAACATGAATTTTAAAAATAGAAAATTATTTCTTTGCAAAAAAAAGAACTTTCAATAAAATACAACAATTTTCAACTAAAAAAGATGAATTTTCAACTAAAATGAGAAATCTTAAACCAAGAAGATTAATTTTCTGAAAAAAAAATATTCAACAAAATACAAGAATTTTCAACTTAAAGTGGAATTTTCAACTGAAAAAATTGAATATAGAAAGAAAAAGTCTAATTTTGAATAAAAAAAAAGGATTTTGAACAAAATAGTTCAATTTTCAACAAAAAATTAATTTTTAATTCAAATGATGAATCTTCAACCAAGAAGATTAATTTTCTGCAGAGGAAAAGAATTTGCAACAAAATAAAAGAATTTTCAACCAAAAAGTGAAATTTTCAACTAAAACAGATTAAATTTGAATCCAAAAAAAGAATTTTCAAAAAGAAGCAGGTGAATTTTTATCAAAAGATATCAACTTAAAAGATAACTTTTGAACAAAAAAAGAGTATTTAACAAATTAGTTCAACTTTCAATTTTGCAAAAAAGATGAATTAAAAAAAAGAAAATTAATTTTTCGCGAAAAAGAAAGAATTTCCAACAACATAGTTAAATAGTAAAATGAAACAGTTAAATTAATTAAATAAAGTAAAATAAAGTAGTTTAAGTTACAACTAAGTGATCAAATTTATTACCAAAAAGATAAATTTAGATTAAATTAAAAATTTTAAATTATTGAAAAAAGACAAATTTTCAACAAAATAGTGGAATCTTCTACCAAGGTAGATTTATTTTCAACCAGAAAGTTGGATTCTTAACCAAAAAAAGATTAAATTTCTACAAAAGGAAAATAAATTTCGAAAAAAAAAAAAATTTCAAATAACAATTAGGAATCTTCAACCAAGAAGATTAATTTTTCGCTAAAAAAACAGATTAATTTTCTGCAAGAAAAATGCAGGAAAATACAAGAACTTTCAACCGAAAAGTGGAATTTATGACTAAAAAAGAATAAAAGATTAACTAATATTTAAAAAACAGAATATCCAAAAAAATAGTTAAATTTTCAACAAAAAAATCCATTTTCAATGAAAATGATTAATCTTTAACCAAGGAGATTAATTTTCTGTGGAATAAAGAATTTTCAACGAAATACAAGAATTTTCAACCGAAAAGTAAAATTTTCGACTAAAAAAGATTAACTTGTCTTTAAAAAAAGAATATCAAGCAAAATAGTTAAATTTTCAACAAAAAAATTACTTTTTTAACTAAAATGATGATTCTGCAACCAAGAAGTCTAATTTTCTGCAGAAAAAAAGAATTTACAACGAAACAAAAGACTTTTCAACCCGACAGTAAAATTTTCAAAAAACAAAGATTGATTTTCAACTTGAAAATAAAAGAAGGAAAACATTAATTTTCAACTAAAAAAGGTTAATTTATAATCCCAAGAAAAATAATTTCCAACACAATAGTTTTTTCATCAGAAAATGAATTTTCAACTAAACTAATGAATCTTCAAACAAGAAAATTAATTTTCTGCAAAAAAAATCCACAAAATACAAGAATTTTCAACCAAAAAGTGGAATTTTCGACTAAAAAAGATTAACTTTTCTTAACAACAAGAATATCGAACAAAATAGTTAAATTTTCAACAAAAAAATTAATTTTTAACGAAAATGATGAATCTTCAACCAAGAAGATTAATTTTCTGCGAAAAAAA
>CAKNYM010046990.1:62611-77516 GCA_932195095.1 Andricus curvator | reverse complement strand
TTCAATTCTCAATTTCTTCAAGTTGCAACCGTTGAAAAATCAATTTTCGTCTGTTGAAAATTCAATTTTCTTCAATTTTTAACAATACAATTTTCATCTAACAAAAATTCAATTTTCAACAGTTGAATTTTCACCTGTTGATAATAGAATTATTGATTTTCTTCAATTTTCAATAGGTAAAAATTCAATTTTCCATTATTTTCCAGTAGCGACCCGTTTTCGAAAAAATCGAAAAAGTCAATTATTGAAAACTCAATGTTTTAATTTTCTTTAATTTTCAATTTTCTTCAATTTACAACAGTTAAAAAATTCAATTTTAAACAGTAGAATTTTCAACTGTTGAAAATGCAATTATCAGTTTTTCTTTATGTTTAAACCTTTTAAATTTCTACCGTTGAAAATTCAATTATCAATTTTCTTCAATTTTCAACAATAGAAAATTAAATTTTCAACTTTCTTCAAATTTCAATTAAAAATATAATTTTCATCCGTTGAAAATTCAATTATTTTCTTCAATATTCAGCAGTTGAAAATTCAATTTTCTTAAATTTTCAGCAATTGAAAATTCAATTTTTAATTTTGTTTAATTTTCAACAATCAGAATTTCAATTTTCTTCAATTTAAAAAAATTGAATTTGAAACTGTTGAAAATTGAATAAAATTAATAAAATTTGATAATACCATATTTGAATCATGCGGGAAAATTTTGACCGGATAGCAGTCTCGAGTTAGAACCGTACAATTTTAATTTCATTTGCTTGAAATTTACTAAAGAGATTTAGCTATAAATTACATATTTATTTAGCAGATTTAAATATGTAATTTATAGCTAAGACTATAAATTTCAAGAAAAAGTATCACAATTTAATTATTATGGTATTAACAAAAAAGAAAATATTCTTTATTATGAGAACGATTTTAAACATATAAAAATGGTTTATTTAACAAATTTGATTGATTGTTGGACTTTTTTATGTCGCCGTGAATGCATTTTGAACGACTAAACAAGGAGGTGATCAGAGTTGGATTGTTTTTAAATATTATAAATTCTCTACTGAGAATCCATTGGATGACTATGCATTTGTCCAATATTATTTGCTAATGGCGACTCATTTTCGAAAAAATAAACTTTTATCGAATTTTTTTTTTATGGAATGAAATGATTATTCATTAAATTCAATATTCAATTTTTTTATTTGCAACAATTGAATGCAATTAAGAATTAAATTTTCAACTGTGGAAAATATAAGAAAATTGAAAGTGGAATTTTTAACTGTTGAAACTTTTAAAAAAATTGAAAATTGAATTTTCAATAACTGAAAATTGAATTTTCAATAACTGAAAATTGAATTGTTGACAATTGAATAAAATTGAAAATTGAATTTTTCAACTGTTCAAAATTGAAAAAAATCATAATTGAACTCTCAACAGTTAAAAGTTCTGTTGTTGAAAATCGAAAAAAATTCATAATTGAATTTTCACCAGTTAAAAGTTCTATTGTTGAAAATTGAGAAATCAGAGTTCTTAACTGTTGAAAATTGAAGAAAATTGATAATTGAATTTTCAACGGTTAAAAATTCAATTATCAATTTTCTTGAATTTTCAACAGTCTAATGTGTAACATTTAAATATTTAATTGTTGTAAATTGAAGAGAATTGAAAATTGAATTTTTAAACTGTTGAAAACTGAAGAAAATTCATAATTGGATTTCCAACAACTGAAAATTCAATTTTTGAAAATTGAAGAATATTGAAAATTGTGAAAATAAGTTCTTTAATGGCAGAAGTCATTAAAAAATAATTTAACATTATTTAAAAATACTAAAGTTTGAATTGAACTACAGAACTACAGAATTGAAGAAAATTGAAAATTCAATAGTTGAAAATTTATAAAAATTAAAAATTGAATTTTCAACTATTGATAATTTAATCAAATTAAATAATGCATTTTCAATTGTTAAAACTTGAATAAAATTGAATTTTCTACAGTTGAAAATTAAATGAAAATTTATGATTGACTTTTCAACAACTGAAAATTCAATTATCGACATTTTAGAAAAATTAAATTTTCAACTCTTGGAAATTGAAGAAAATTGAAAAATGAATTTTCTGCGGCCGAAAATTGAAGAAAATTTATAATTGAATTTTCAACGACAGGAAATTCAATTATTGAAAATTGTGAAAAATTAAATATTGAATTTTCAACTGTTGGAAATTGAAGAAAATTGAATTTTCTACTGCTGAAAATTAATGAAAATTTATAATTGAATTTTCTAGGGTTGAAAATTAAAGAAAATTTATCATTGAATTTTCAACAACTGAAAATTAAATATTTGACAATTGAAGAAAGTAGAAAATTGAATTTGCTATGGTTGAAAATTATAGAAAAATTATAATTGAATTTTCAACCACTGAAACTTCAATTGTTGAAAATTTAGAAAAATTAAAATAGGTATTTTCAACTGTCGAAAATTTCAAAAAATTTAAAACCGAATTTTCAACTGTCGAAATTTGAATCTTCAACTGTTGAAAATTGAAGAAAATTAAAAATGGAATTTTCTACTGTTGAAAATTGAAGCGAATTTATAATTGAATTTTCAGCAACTAAAAATTAAATGTTTGAAATGGAAGAAATTTGACTTTTGAATTTTTTACTGTTGAAAATTAAAGAAAACTTATCATTTAATTTTCAGCAACTGAAAATTAAAGTTTAAAATTGAAGAATATTGAATTTTGAATTTTTTAGTGTTGAAAATTAAAGAAAATTTATATTTGAATTGTTAAGAACTGAGAATTAAATTGTTAAAAATTGAAGAATATTGATACTTGAAATTTCAAACGTTCAAAATTGACGAAAATATAATTTTGAACGGTTGAAAATTGAAGAAAATTGATCCTTGAATTTTCAATAGTAAAAAATTTAACTTTTGAAAATTAAAGATAATTGAATTTTCAACAGTTTAAAGAGATTTGTAAAAATAAATTCTTTAATGGCAGACGTCCTTAAAAAGCATTTAAAATTCAAAAACACATTTCTTATAAAAATATTGTATCTGCTTTTCAACATGTACAAATTAATGTTTAATCTTTCCCTTTTTTCGTGAAAAATTGACCTTATTTCCCTTTTTTTTCTTCTTTTGCACTGTGATCCCTGTGAGTAAATGTAAAATAGGGACTAAATAAAAAGAGTTATGAACCTTCCAGGTGATACTGACTGCAGTGAATAAACTTCCAATTACGGGAGAGCTGAGAAATTTGAGTCCAGTTCTTTCGGCTTTCTTGCCGACTGTAATTTTAGTGAGCGTCGCTGCCTTGATGCCGGCGCTGGTCGGAAAAAGTGAATCTTTCGTGAGACACTGGACCAGAAGCAGTTTAAATAGATCAGTCATGAGGAAAACTTTGCTTCTTATGCTGCTCGCTTTTCTCATTTTGCCGAGTCTTGGATTAACGAGTTTCCAAGCAGTTTTGGATTGGGTGCATAGCGGAAATGACACCGCCAGATGGGAATGTATCTTCCTTCCTGATCAGGTATTTTCCTTTAATTTAGGGGCCGTGCATTAATTACGTCAAGGTTTTTGGTGACTGTATTTTTTCCCCGAATTTATGCAGGAGTCATCCAGAAATAACGTAAGAGAATAAAAAATTTGCAATAAAAAAAATTTCTACAAAACAGTTAAATATTCTACCAAATTCTTGTATCTTCAAGTAAAAAAGACGAATTTTCTACAAAACAGTTGCTTTTTTCAACCGAAAATGTGAATTTTCAACAAAAAAGTTAATTTCCAACCAACCAGTTGAATCTTCAACCAAGAAAGATTTTCCAGTCAAGAAGGAAACAAAATTTTAACCTGATTCTTGAAATTTCTGTGAGGCAGTTACATTTTGAACCCAAAAAGATGAATTTTTAACCAAAAAGGACAACTTTTTAATAAAATTGTTGAATTTTCATCAAATTAATTAAATTTGCAACCTTAGTGGCATTTTCAATCAAAAAAGATCAAATTCCTACCTAAAGGAGATAAATTTTCATTAAAAGGTTTGAATTTTCAACAAAAAAAGGCACAGTAAAATTTTCAATTTCAAAACTTAATTTAAAAAATAAATAAATAAAAAATTTGCCATTTGAATTCAGCCAGAAAAGAATTTTCAACCAAACAGTTGAATTTTCAACCAAACAAGATTTTTCAGTCAAGAAGGAAACAAAATTTCAACCCAATTCTTGAAATTTCTATAAAACAGTTACATTTTGAATACGAAAATAGTTAAATAGTTGAATTTTGAACCCAAAAAGACGAATTTTCAACCAAAAAGGATAACTTTTTAATAAATTTGTTCAATTTTCATCAAATTATTAAAATTTTCAATCAAACAGTTGCATTTTCAATAAAAAAGATGAATTTTCAACTAAAAAGATAAATTTTTAACGAAAAATGGAATACTTACATTTTCATTTAAAAAAATTAATTTTCAATTAAAAAAAAAAACAGATTTTCAACAAAAAGTTAAATTTCCTACCAAATAGTTGAATTTTTAATAAAAAATGGCACAGTTAAATTTTCAGTTTCAAAACTTAATTAAACAAAAAATTAATAATTAACCATTTGAATTCAACCAAAAAAGAAGAATTTTCAACCAAGACAGATTTTTCAGCCAATAAAGAAAAAAAATTTGCATCCAAAATGTTGAAATCTCAAACCAAAAGTTCGACCTTTATAGTAGACAGGTAAATTTTCAACCAAAAAGATTAATTTTCTGAAATAAAGTATTCTCAACAAAATACATACATTTTTAATTAAATAGTTGAATTCCCAACCAAGAAGATAAATTTTCTACCAAACAACATGAATCTTCAATAGAATACGTAAATTTTTAACAAAATAGTTCAATTTTTCACCCAAAAATGATAAATTTTTAACCAAAAATGGAATAGTTACATTTTCATTTACAAAAATTAATTTGAAATAAAAAATGAATTTTTTACAAAAAAAAAAAAAGAATTTTCTTATAAATAGTTAAATTTTTAGTTAAAAAATGAATTTTTAACCAAAATAACTAATTTTCAACAAAGTCGTTTAATTTTCAACCGAACAAATGAATTTTCAACTAAAATTATGAATCTTCAACCAAAAAATAAATTAAAAAAAAAAGTATTTCAACTTACAACCAATTTTCTACCAAAAAATATGAATCTTCAATAAAATACTTACATTTTTAACCAAATATTTTTATTCTCAATCAAGAAATACAATTTTCTACTGAAAACTACGAATTTTCAACAAATGATGTACATTGTCGACTAAAAATAGTTGGATTTTTCAGCTAAAAACGATAAATTTTTAACCAATAATGGAATAGTTAAATTTTCATTTTCTACGAAAAAGTTTAATTTTATACCAAATACTTGAATTTTCTACTAAATTATTAAATTTTCAAACCAAAAAGATGAAATTCCACCCAAACCTAAGAGTTTTCTACAAAAATGTTAATTTTCAATCAAAAAGTTGAATTTTCAACTAAATAGTTAAATTTTTAAAAACGAATTTCCAAAAAAATAGTTGAATCTTTAACCAAAACAGATTAATTTTCAACAAAGCAGTTGCATTTTTAACCAAAAAAGGTGGAATTTGTACCAAAAGAGATAAATTTGTAAATTAAAAAGACAAATTTTCAACAAAAGTTGAATTTTCAACCAACGAAGATTTTTCAGTCAATAAAGAAAAAAAATTTCACCCAAAATGTTGAATTTTCAACTAAGGAGATGAATTTTAAACCATGAACATTAATTTTTTGCAAAAAATACGAATTCTCAAGAAAATACATACATTTTTAATCAAACAGTTGAATTCTCAACTAAGAAGATAAATTTCTACCAAAAAATATGAATCTTCAACAAAATACTTAAATTTTTAAATAAATAGTTGAATTTTCAATAAAGAAAATTAATTTTCTGCCAAAAAAGACAATTTTTCAGAAAACTGCATACATTGTCAACCAAAAAGTTCAGTTTTTCAAATAAAAACGATAAATTGTTAACCAAGAATGGAATAGTTGAATTTTAATTAAAAAAATTAATTTTCAATAATAAAACTAATTTTTGCCTACTTGATTACATCCGATACTATCAGATCCCATTCGACTATATACGATTCTATCTGATTCTACCCATCCTACCAGATCGAATCCGACTATTTCCGATCATATCTGATTCTAGCCGATTTTATCCAATCCTATCCGGTTCTATTTGACCCTATCTGATTCTGTCTGAACATATTAAATTCTGTTAGTTGATATCGGATCCTATCTGGGTTTATCCGATCCTATTTTATGCTGCCTTATCCAATCCAATTCTATCTGATTCTATTCAATCCTATCTGATTCTATCCAATCCTATTCTGTTTTATCTAATACTATCTGATGCTATCCAATCTTATCCTGTTCTATCTGAGTCTATCTGATTTTATTCAATTCTATCAGATCCTATTCGATTATATATGATCCTGTCTGATCCTATTAAATTTTGTCAGTTGATATCCGACCCTGTCTGGGTTTATCCGATTCTATTTAAGCCTACTTTATTCTATCAAATCCGATTCTATTCGATCCTATCTCATCTAATCTGATCCTACCTGATTACGTCCGATCCTATCTGGTTCTATCCGATTCTATCTTATCCTTTCTGATTCTATCTGATCCTATTCAATTCTATAAGATCATATCCGATCCTATCTTGGTTTATCCGATTCTATACAAGTTTATTTTATTTTATTCTACCCAGTCCGATTCTATCTGATCCTGTCCGATTCTATCTCGTCCTACGTGGTTACATCCGATCATATCTTATTTATCCAATCTTAACCGAGTCTGTCCGATTCTATATGGTACTATCTGAACCTATTAAGTTCTATTAGATCATATCTGATTATATTTGAGTTGACCCGATCCTGTCCAAGTTTATTTTATCCTATCCAATCCGATTCTGTGTGATTCTATTTGATTCTATCTGATCCGATTCTATCCCATTCTATCTGATTCTATTCAATCCTATCCAATTTTATTTAATCCTATCCGATTCTAGCCAGCCCTGTCCGTTCCTATCGGATTCTATCTGATTCTGATCTTATTCAATTATATCAGTTCCTATCTGAGTTTATCCGATCCTATTCGATTATATCCAAGCCGATTTTATTCTATCTCATCCAATTATTATTATATTATTATCATTATATCTGATTCTATCTGATCCTATTCGATTCTATCAGATGCTATCCGATCATATACGAGTCTATCCGATCCTATGCAATCTTATCTGTCCGATCCTATTTGATCGTATCCGATAATATCTGATTTCATTCGATCCTTTCTGGTTCTATCAATTTCTGTCCAATCCGATTCTATCATATCCCATCAAACACTGTCCGTTCCTATAGAAATTTTATCTGATTTTATTCAATGCTATCAGATCCTATCTGGGTTTATCCGATTATATCCAAGCCTATTTTCTTCTATCTCATTCAATCCGAACCCAAATGATTGCATCCGATCCTATTCGATTCTGTCAGATGCTATCCGATCATATATGAGTCTATCTGATCCTTTCCGATTCTATCAAATCTTATTCTGTCTGACCCTATCCGATAATATCTGATTTCATCCGACCGTATCTAGTTCTATCCAATTCAGTTCAATCCTATCCGATTCTGTCATATCTTATCAGATTTTATCCAACTCTATTTGTTCCTATCGGATTCTGTCTTATCATATCTGATCTCATTCAATTCTATCATATACTATCTGGGTTCATCCGATCCTATCCCATTATACCCAAGCCTATTTTATTCTATCTCATTCAATCCGATCCTAAATGATTCCATCTGATTCTATCCGATCCTATCAGATGCTATCCGATAATATCTGAGTTTATCCGATCCCATCTGGTTCTATCCAATTCAATCCTATCCGATTCTATCATATCTTATCAGATTCTATCCAACCCTATCCGTTCCTATCGGATTCTATCTCGTCCCATCTGATCTCATTCAATTCTATCAGATTCTATCCGATCCTATCCAATTATATCCAATCTTATTCTGTCCGATACTATCTGATCGTATCCGATAATATCTGATTTTATCCGATCCTATCTGGTTCTATCTAATTCAATCCTATCCGATTCTATCATATCTTATCAGATTCTATCCAACCCTATCCGTTCCTATCGGATTCTATCTGATCCCATCTGATCTCATTCAATTCTATCAGATACTATCTGGGTTTATCCGATCCTATCCCATTATACCCAAGCCTATTTTATTCTATCACATTCAATCCGATCCTAAATGATTCCATCCGATCCTATTCGATTCTATCAGATGCTTTCCGATAATATATGAGGATAATACATGAGTCTATCCGATCCTATCCAATTCTATCCAATCTTATTCTGCCCGATCCTATCTGATCGTATCGGATAATATCTGATTTTATCCGATCCTATCTGGTTCTATCCAATTCTATTCAATCCTATCCGATTCCATCATATCTTATCCGATTCTATCCAATCCTGTCTGATCCTACCCGATCCTATCGGTGGGAAAAAGTACGACAGACAAACGAAAATCCGACCGAAAGCCTCAGGGTTTCTTCCTGGGGCTACGAAACCCTAAAAACTATAGAATTTTTTATAAAAAGATTCTTTATTCTTGCAATTATCAATAAGGTAACATAAATTGTGCTGACAAACAGCTGTTTACAATCAAATCAGTTTGACTTTTGTTTTTTTAGTGATTGTGATTTTCTGTTTGTTTATTTAATTTCTTGTCTGTTTTCAGGGTGCCTTTTTCGTGAACTACGTCATCACAGCAGCTTTAGTAGGAAGTGCCCTTGAACTTGTAAGGTTTCCAGAGCTCGCCCTCTACACTTTTAGACTCTGTATCGCCAGAAGTCGAGCAGAAAGGATCCACGTGCGAAAAGCAGTCCTCTGGGAATTTCCTTTGGGCGCCCACTACGCCTGGCTTTTACTTGTTTTCACAATGACCACCGTTTACAGCCTTGCGTGTCCACTCATCACGCCTTTTGGTCTCCTTTATCTGCTAATCAAGCATTTGGTAAATATATATTTCATTTCCATCACTGAACTACTTGCTGATGATAAAAACGTTGGTAAAATCTCCTCTTTGTTCTACTTTTCTACAATTTGTTGATTTTATTTTTTATTTTTCTATCTTTCTACTAATCAGAGGATTTTTTAACCAAGAAGATTCATTTTCTACCAAAAAAGATGAATTTTCAACAAAATAGTTGAAGTTTCAAGTAAAAAAGAGAAATTTTAAGTTAAGAAATTATTTTTTTAAACATTTGTTTAGAAATGTTCAGCAAAATAGTTCAATTTTCAACCAAAAAGATGAATTTTCAACTAAAACTAGAGGCTCATACGCGCGCTCCGCGCGCGACCAATTTCTTTACATGTAATTATTTTATTTGGAAATGAAGTTCAATAAAATACCATTACATTAATTTTTACTTCAATAATTTTGATTTGTACACGGCTTCGCATGGATACCTTCTCACGATGCAGAATAAATAATTGTGCAACTCTAAACATTTTCATGCAACTTCTGAAAAAAACCTATAAAATGTCGGCGCGTACAAATTTTCATAGAAATACACAGTAAATGATCTCGACTCGAGAAGAGTCCAGATGTCAAGCCTTTTCGAGCGTGCATAGCACTCGGATGGATGACCATCTGCGACGTATACGACCGAGTTGTGTATTCGCTGCGTTTTAACCTCGGTTTCAATTAATGTCGAGCAGGAGGTTTGACGGCAGGGTTTCTTCGATAAATTGCCAAACTCTTAATTTGCTCATGAAAATATTTTAAATAATTAATAAATCTTGGAAATTTGAAGAGCATAATAGAAAGAAGTCATCGGAACGATATTCTTCGTTAATTCTGTAAAAAAATTACCCTATTCGTTGAAAAATAGCCAAATTCTTATTTTTTCATCAAATTTGTTTAAATAATTAATAATTCTTGTAAATTTACAAAACAACCTAGAAAAGAGCATCGGAAAGACAATCTTAGTTGACTCCGGAAACAAATCTTGTCTATTCCTTGACAAATGCCCAAACTCTGAATATGCTTATGAACATTGTTTAAATAATTAATAATTATTGTAAATGTGCAAAGTATCGTAGAAAATAGTTATTGAAAATACATTCTTTGTCCATTCTGGAAACAAATTCGGCCTATTCTTTCAGAAATAGCCAAACTCTTAATTTTTTAATGAAAATTGTTTAAATAATTAATAAATCTTGTAAATTTGCAAAACAATACAGAAAAAAGGCATCTGAAATTTATACTTATTTAATTCTGTTAAAATTGAGCCTGCTCCTTGAAAACAGCCAAACTCTGAATATGTTTATACAAATTTTTTGAATAAATAGTAATTATTGTAAATTTGCAAAGTACCGTAGAAAAGAGTTATTGGAAATACATTCTTGGTGATCCCGTAAACAAACTGAGCCCATTCATTGAAAAATGGCTGAACTCTTAATTTGTTGAAATAATTAATAATTATTGTAAACTTGCAAAGCATCATAGAAAAAGTCATCGGAAAGATATTCTTGGTTAATTCTGCAAAAAAATTGAGCCTATTCGTTGAAAAATAGCCAAATTCTAAATTTTGTATGAAAATTGTTTAAATTGTTAAAAATTATTGTAAATTTACAAAGCAACATAGAAAAGAGTCATCGGAAAGATATTCTTAGTTGACTCCGTAAACAAATTGTGCCTATTCTTTGAAAAATAGCCAAAATATGAATATGTTTATGAAAATTGTTGAAATAATTATTGTATATTTGCAAAGTATCGTAGAAAATGGTTATTCGATTCACATTCTTTCTTGATACCCTGAACTAATTTATCCTATTCGTTGAGAAAAGGCCAAGCTCACAATTTGTTTATGAAAATTGTTTAAGTAATTAATAATTCTTGGAAATTTGCAAAGCATCATACAAAAAAGTCATCGGAATGATATTCTTAGTTAATTCTGTTAAAAAAGTGTAGCCTATTTGTTAAAAAATAGCCAAACTCTAAATTTTGTAATAACAATTTTTTAAATTATTATAAATTTACAAAGCAACATAGGAAAGAGTCATCAGAAAGACTTTGCATAGCATTATAGAAAAAAAGTGATCGGAAAGATATTCTTGGTTAATTCTATGAAAAAATTTAGCCTATTCGTTGAAAAAAGCCAAAATCTGAATTTGTAAAGAAACATAGAAAAAGAGTCTTCGGAAAGACATACTTAATGGTCTCCGTAAACAAATTGTGCCTATTTCTTGAAAAATAGCTAAACTCTGGATATTTTGATAAACATGTTTAAATAATTAATAATTATTGTAAATTTTCAAAGTACTGAATATAAATAGGAAAGAGTTATCCGAAAAACATTTTTTATTGATTCCGTAAACAAATTGAGCCTACTCGTTGAAAAATGGTCAAACTCTTAATTTGTTTATCAACATTGTTTAAATAATTATTAATTCTTTGAAATTTGCAGAGCACTATAGAAAAATGTCACCGGAAAGATATTCTTATCTCATTTTTAAAAAAATTGAGTCTATTCGTTGAAAAATAGCCAAACTCTAAATTTTGTAATCGAAATTGTTTAAATAATTAATAATTGTTGTAAATTTACAAAACATAGTAAAGAGTCATCGGAAAGACAATCTTAGTTGACTCCGTAAACAAATTGTTCTGAATGTGTCTATGAAAATTGTTTAAATAATTGATAATTATTATAAATTTTTAAAGTATCATAGGAAATAGGTATTTAAAAAACATTCTTTATTAATTCCGCAATCAAATTGAGCCTATTCTTTAAAAAATAGCCAAACTCTTGATTTGCTTATCAAAATTGTTTAAATAATAATTCACTCTTTGAAATTTGCAGAGCATTATAGCAAAAAGTCACTGGAAAGACATTCTTACTTAATTCTATTAAAAATGGAGCCTATTCGTTACAAAAAATAGCCAAAATCTCTGTTATTTAATTGAAATTGTTTAAATAATTGAAAATTATTGTAAATTTACAAAGCAACATAGTTAAGAGTCATCGGAAAGATATTCTTAGTTGAATTCGTAAACAAATTGAGCCTATTCATTGAAAAACAGCCAAACTCTGAATATGTTTATGAAAATTGTTTAAATAATTAACAATCATAGTAAATTTGCAAAGTAACATAGGAAAGACTTATTTTTAATACATTCTTTTTGGTTCTGTGGACGAACGGAGCCAATTCGTTAAATGTAATGATATGTTTAGGAAAATTGTTAAAATACTTAATAATTATTGTATATTTGCTAAGTATCGTAGAAAAGATTTATTGGAAATACATTCTTTCTTGATTCCCTAAACTAATTGATCCTATTCGTTGAAAAATGACCGGGCTCTTACTTTGTTTATGCAAATTGTTTAAATAATTAATAATTCTTGAAAATTTGAAAAGCATCACATAAAAAAGTCATCGGAATGATATTCTTAGCTAATTCTGTAAAAAAATTTAGTATATTTCTTAAAAAATTGCCAAAGTCTACCCATTTGTTAAAAAAAAAACTTTAAATTTCTGTATGGAAATTGTTTAAATTATTATTAAATCTTGTAAATTTACAAAGCAACATAGAAAAGAGTCATCGGAAAGACATTCTTAGTTGATTCTGTAAACAAATTGAGCTTATTCCTTGAAAAATAGCCAAACTCTGAATATGTTTATGAAAATTATTAAAATAATTAATAATTATTATATATTTGAAAAGTATCATGGGAAAGAGTTATTTGAAATACATTCTTTCTTAATACCCTAAACTAATTGACCCTATTCGTTGAAAAATGGCCAAGTTCTTGATTTCTTCATGAAAATTGTTTAAATAATTAATAATTCTTGGAAATTTGCAAAGCATCATATAAAAAAGTCATCGGAATGATATTCGTAGTTAATTCTGTAAAAAATGTAGCCTATTCGTTAAAACATAGACAAATTATAAATTTTCAATGAAAATAGTTTAAAACATTATTAATTGTTGCAAATTTACAAAGCAATATCGAAAAGAATCATCAGAAAGACTTGCAATGTCATCATAGAAAAAAGTAATCGGAAAGATATTCTTGGTTAATTCTATAAAAAAATTTAGCCTATTCGTTGAAAATAGCCAAAATCTGAATTTGTAAAGAAACATAGAAAAAGAGTCTTCTGAAAGACATACTTTTTGACTCCGTGAACAAATTGTGCCTATTCCTTGAAAAATAGCCAAGCTCTGGTTATGTTGATGAACATTGTCTAAATAATTAATAATTCTTGTAAATTTTCAAAGCATCGTACATAGGAAAGAGTGATTTGAAAAACATTTTTTATTGGTTCCGTAAAAAAATTGAACCTATTCGTTGAAAAATGGTCCAATTCTTCATTTGTTTATCAACATTTTTCAGATAATAATTAATTCTTTGAAATTTGCAGAGCATTATATAAAAAAAGTCATCGGAAAGATATTCTGACCTAATTCTGTAAACAATTGAGCCTATTCGTTTAAAAATAGCCAAACTCTTAATTTCTTAATCGAAATTGTGTAAATAATTAATAATTCTTGTAAATTGATAAAGCAAAATAGAAAAGAGTAATCAGAAAGATATTCTTAGTTAATTCTGTGAAAAAATGTAGCCTATTCGTTGACAAATAGCTGAAATCTAAATTTGTTTATGAATATTGTTCAAATAATTATTAATTATTGTATATTTGCAAAGTATCGCAGAAAATAGTTATTGGAAATACATTCTTTGTTGATACTGGAAACAAATTGGGCCTATTATTTCAGAAATAATCAAACTCTTAATTTTTTGATGAAAATTGTTCAAATAATTAATAAATCTTGTAAATTTGAGGAACAATATAGAAAAAAGTCATCTGAAATATATTCTTATTTAATTCTGTTGAAATTAAGCCTACTCCTTGAAAAATAGTCAAACTCTGAATATGTTCATAAAAATTGTTTGAATAAATAATAATTATTGTAAATTTGCGAAGTACCGTATAAAAGAGTTATTGGAGATACATTTCTTGGTGATCCCGTGAATAAACTGAGCCAATTCATTGAAAAATGGCCGAACTCTTAATTTGTTGAAATAATTAATAATTATTGTAAATTTGCAAAGCATCATAGAAAAAGTCATCAGAAAGATATTCTTAGTTAATTCTGTAAAAAGTTGAGCCTATTCGTTGAAACATAGCCAAACTCTGAATATGTTTATGAAAATTGTTGAAATAATTAATAATTATTGTATATTTGAAAAGTATCGTAGAAAGTAGTTATTCGAATTACATTTTTTCTTCATACCCTGAACTAATTTATCCTATTCGTTGAAAAAAGGCCAAGCTCATAATTGATTTATGAAAATTGTTTGAATAATTTATAATTCTTGGAAATTGGCAAAGCATCATACAAAAAAGTCATCGGAATGATATTCTTAGTTAATTCTGTAAAAAAATGTAGCCTATTTGTTAAAAAATAGCCAAACTCTAAATTTTTTAATGAAAATTGTTTGAATTATTAATTCTTGTAAATTTACACAGTAACATCGAAAAGAGTCATCAGAAAGACTTTCCATGTCATCATAGAAAAAAGTAATCGAAAAGATATTCTTGGTTAATTCTAT
Source organism: Andricus curvator (assembly GCA_932195095.1). Taxonomy (NCBI): domain Eukaryota; kingdom Metazoa; phylum Arthropoda; class Insecta; order Hymenoptera; family Cynipidae; genus Andricus; species Andricus curvator. The sequence goes on along the minus strand of CAKNYM010046990.1, from coordinate 62,807 downwards.
AAAAAAATTTAGCCTATTCGTTGAAAATAGCCAAAATATGAATTTGTGAAGCAACCTAGAAAAAGAGTCTTCGGAAAGACATACTTTTTGACTCCGTGAACAAATTGTGCCTATTCCTCGAAGAATAGCTAAATTCTGGATATGTTGATTGTTAGAATAACTGGAGAGGTTAAAGTCATTGAGACAATCACTTAAA
>CAKNYM010046990.1:28841-56719 GCA_932195095.1 Andricus curvator | reverse complement strand
TAGGATCGGAGTTTAAATAAGACCTTTTGCGTAAATCGAACCTTACCCACGATCCTGTCCGTAGAATCGGACCTGGGACCCTATTCGATTAAATAAAAACTCTTTCGCGAGCCTCCCCGTAGGATCGGAGTCAATTTAAAATTTTTAAACCAATCCCACTCGAAATTCTCTCAGTAGGATGGGATTTAAAATTGTAAAAATTGTTTAAATCAACCCCTCACTCACGATCCTCTCTGTAGAATCAGAGAAAGATTAAATTTCATCAACCAAAGGCCCTCACTCACGAACCTCTCTGTAGGACCGGAGAAAGATTAAATTTTATTAATCGAAACCCCTCACTTACGATCCTCTCTGTAGGATCGGAGTTTAAATAAAAAAAAAAGTTTAAATAAACCCCTTAACTCACGAGCCTCTCTGTAGGTTCGGAGAAAGAGTAAATTTTATTAATCGAAACCCCTCACTTACGATCCTCTCTGCAGGATGAGAGAAAGATTAAATTTCATCAACCGAAGGCCCTCACTTACGATCCTCACCGTAGGATCGGAGAAAGATTAAATTTTATTTATCAAAACCCCTTACTCACGATCCTCTCTGTAGGATCGGAGTTTAAATAAAAAAAAGTTTAAATAAACCCCTTGACTCACGAGCCTCTCTATAGGATCGGAGAAAGATTAAATTTTATTAATCGAAACCCCTCACTCACGATCCTCTCTGTAGGATCAGAGAAAGATTAAATTTCATCAACCGAAGGCCCTCACTTACGATTCTCACCGTAGGATCGGAGAAAGATTAAATTTTATTAATCGCAACCCCATACTCGCGATCCTGTCTGTAGGATCGGAGTTTAAATAAGACCTTTTGCGTAAATCGAACCTTACCCACGATCCTGTCCGTAGAATCGGACCTGGGACCCTATTCGATTAAATAAAAACTCTTTCGCGAGCCTCCCCGTAGGATCGGAGTCAATTTAAACTTTTTAAAACCAATCCCACTCGAAATTCTCTCTGTAGGATTGGATTTAAAAATTTAGAAATTGTTTAAATCAACCCCTCACTCACGATCCTCTCTGTAGGATCAGAGGAAGATTAAATTTCATCAACCGAACGCCCTCACTTACGATCCTCACCGTAGGATCGGAGAAAGATTGAATTTTATTTATCAAAACCCCTTACTCACGATCCTCTCTGTAGGATCGGAGTTTAAATAAAAAAAAAGTCTAAATAAACCCCTTATCTCACGAGCCTCTCTGTAGGATCGGAGAAAGATTAAATTTTATTAATCGAAACCCCTCACTTACGATCCTCTCTTTAGGATCGGAGATTAATTAAATTCTTTCCATAAATCAGGCTCTCTCACGATCCTCGTCGTAGGATTGGAGAAAGGTTAAATTTTATTAGGTGAAACCCCACACACGCGATCCTCTCTGTAGGATAAGAGTTTAAATTTAACAAAAATTGTTCAAATAAATCCCTTAACTCACGATCCTCTCTGTAGGATCGGAGATTAATTAAATTATTTTCATAAATCGGGCTCCCATCTCAGGATCCTCAACGTAGGATCGGTGAAAGATTAAATGTTATAAATTAAAACCCCTTACTCACGATCCTCTCTGTAGGATCGGAGTTTAAATTTTCAAAAAAATGTTTAACTCACGACCATCTCTGTAGAATCGGAATTTAATTCTTTCCATGAATCGGGCTCCCTTCTCACCATCCTAACCGTAGGATCGGAGAAAGATGACATTTTATTAATAGAAAACCCACGCTCGCGATCCTCTGTGTAGGATCAGAGTTTAAATTTGTTTAAATTTTTTAAATAAACCCCGTATCTTGTAAAAAATGCATGAAAGTTGCAAGTCTTGACGCAGATAGTGATGGGCGGAGCCCCTGGTGGAGTTGAAGGGGCCGAAGCCCCCTCCGTGGGGTTTTGGGGCGGAGACCCCCATTTAGAGAAAAAAAATCAAAATGAGATGATGAATAAAATAACTGCAAAAAGAATAATAAAATTAGATGTGAAATTAGGTTATAAACATATTATACACAGAGGTATATTTTTGTCCAACGATTTTGGAGGCAACAGTTTTTCGGTAACTGCTTCAACTGCAGCTCGAATTTTTGGCGGAATACCTGGCAACTTTTTTCCCGAATTAGTATTCTTATTTAGGTCGACAATAAAAGATACTGGCCGGATGTTTGAATGCTTGTCATGGGCGTCATGAAAACATATGCGGTCAGCTATGTTGTTCGTCTAGGCTGCGTGATGGCGCCACATGCTGTGTGAATATTAATTCCCGAACTAACTCAAGACAAGATTTTAATTGAATTTTGTATTGCATGCTATATTTTCGGCTTCTTTTAACGTTTCTACTTTTTTCAGGCCCACGCACCCAAAAGAGATTTAGCACCAGGCCAGAGTTTCGTGCCTCCAGTTCTGCGGAAAAGATTCAACGCCCCGATTCCAGAAGAAACAGTTTCAGTCACTTCGAATCCTGCCGAATCTCCTACGTCCAATAACGACTCAACGACGAGTTCTTCCCTTCAGGAAAGCCCAAAGCTCTACCAAAACTACAATACGGAACCTAAAGTTTAATAATCACTTCTTCAATTAATTTATTAATCAAGACCGATTACTCAGGATTGCCGGATAACTAAAACTTGTGCATTAGTGAAATATCTTAGCTCTAGGAATTTCCAAAAAATTAGCGCATTTCGAAGATTCGCAGCGGGACGCAAAGCGAATCTAAGAATTAAGGTTTCTCTACCTTAAGATTTTCTTAAAATAATTTTTTTTAAAGTGTTGATCCTTTTGATACGAGTATTTAGTCGCAGGAAAGACTCAAATCATTGTGCAGATTCTTGGTTCATTAAGTCGAATCTCAGTTTCAGAATTGAATTGAATTGTATTTGAAAATAGTATTTTGTAAACATTTTTTTAATCAGATATTAAAAGAAAGTCGTCCCGAAAAAATGCAGAGAGCCACTGGAAACGAACAAGTGTTTCGTTTTCGAAACTGACCTATAGTTTTCCAATTAGCTAATTATACACATTTATTTAATTAATTATTATCGTTTGGCTTCCAGTGGTAGTCTCAGCAGTAGTTCGAATTTTAAAGACTCGGAAATATTAATTCGAAGGAGATTTAAATTCAAATTTACTTTGAATTAATATTTTCGAAATAAGCAATCATGTTGCGATGTTGGCAGTTTTTAGGCAGGATATGTGCGTCGAGCAGACACGCTTTTTGTATATTTATTAATTGCTAAGGACTAAATTTTGAACTTTTATCAATTAATATCGCATAACCATTTGTGATTATATTTTTCCATCTTTCTTTTTCTAACGTGTGGAAATTGAATAAAAATTGTTACATAATTTCAAATTAATCATTAATCATTCATATCCTTGTACAGTATTATACATTATATAATGATAATTATATAGGTATAATTAGTAGCTAATAAACATGAAAAATTCAGTTCAAAGTGGTGCATTCTAATCATGGATTTAATAATAGTTGGTGAAATCGGCCCTTAGAATTTTGACCTTTTGCAAGTCTTTGATAACAAATATATTTTCTTTAAAAAAATGTTTTTTTATAAACTTTTATCTCAATAAAGTACATTTAATTTCACTTTTTCTATCTACTTTATATTTAACCTTTCTAACTACACTTCAATAAATTTGCATGCACTGAATTTTCCAGCCGAAAAGACGCTTTTTCTACATAACAGTTAAATTTTCAACTCAAAAATATGAATTTTTAACAAAAAAGTTAAATTCAATGAAGCAGTTGAATTTTCTATCAAACTGTTGAAATGCTAATGGAAAATGACGAATTTTCTACAAAAAAGTTGAATGTTCAACTAAAAAATGTCAATTTTCAAACAAAAATGGAATAGTTAAATTTTTAGTTAAATGAAAACGAATCTTCAACCGGAAAAATTAGTTATTAGCAAAGGAGTTCCACATTCAACCAGGCAGGCAGTTGAATTTTCAACCAATAAGATGAATTCTCAACGAAAAATGAATTCAACCAAAAAGACGAATTTTTAACAAAATAGTTGGATTTTCAACAACAAAGTTAATCTTCAATAAAATAGTGTAATTTTCAACCAAGAGAAGAATCTTCAACCAAAAAAATGAATTTTTTATAAAGTAGTTCAACTTTCAACCAAAAAAAAAGATGTCTATCTGACAAAATAGTTGAATTTTCAAGAAAATAATTAAATTTTTAACCAAAAGAGATGAATTTTAAACCAAAAATATAACAGGAGACTTTTTAATTAAAAGAAATTAACTTTCGACCAAAATTTATGAATTTGCTACTAAAGATGAAACTTTTAATACAAAAAGACTTTTTAACAAAATAACGAATTTTCTATCCAAAAGGATGAATTTTCAACAAAAAAAGTAGAATTTTCAACCAAGAGAGATTCTTCAGTCCTGAAAGAAAAAAATTTTCAACCACTTTTTTGAATTTCCAAGCAAAAAAGACGCATTTTCTACAAAACACTTTAATTTTCAACAAGGAAGTTAAACTTTCAGCCAAAAAGATGAATTTTCAACTAAAATCAGGAATCCTCGACTGGAATAGTTAAATTGTCAGTTAAAAAATTAATTTTCAAACAAAAAAAAACGAATTTTCAAGAAGAGATGAATTTTAAACTGAAATGATGAATCTTAAAAAGATAAATTTTTTACTAAAACTGAGGTAGTTTTCAACCAAAAAGAAGAATTTTCCAAAAAGTAGTGGAATTTCAACCAAGAAAGATTTCAGTTGAATTTTCAACACCAAAATATAAATTTTGAACAAAAATTAATTTTCTACTGAAATAATTGAATTTTCCGTGATCGAAAAATGTTAATATAATACAGTGAACTCTTGCCTATTCCAAGGGCCGCAAAACGTAAACATTTGGGTATTTCATGGCTGGAGGGGCCCAAAATTACATTTAGACATGTGTATAATTTTGCGGAAATTTTCGGTCAATTATGGTAATTTTACCGATAAATATGGTGACTTACCATAAATTACAGAAAACTCATTTTCAAAATTTCCGGAAGTTTGTGCAAATTTTCGGTCATTTATGGTAATTTTACCGATAAATATGGTGACTTACCATAAATTACAGAAAACTCATTTTCAAAATTTCCGGAAGTTTGTGAAAATTTTCGGTCATTTATGGTAATTTTACAGATAAATATGGTAACTTACAATAAATTACCCAAAACTCATTTTCAAAAATTTCCATAAATTTCCGGAAATTTTTTGAAAATTTTCGGTCATTTATGGTAATTTTACAGGTAAACATGGTAATTTTCCATAAATAATCGCAAAATTCTATTATCTGCAACCAAAATTTCCTCACAGTTCTTAAGGTGAGTGGGCTGATAATCGTAAAATGCGAGCTCATAAATGTTTTAATTTTCATTATTCACCTATGACGTCACTTTTCAGTCCCTAGGGAGTAAAAAGTAGAGCTTTAGCCCCGCTTCATAGGCGTCGAAAAGGGCTGAAATCATGTATGTGTCATAAAAAATGTATTTTCTCAGTCATGTTCAATTCTTTTGTCGATTAACGACCTTTCAGTGTCACGAAATACAAGCAACTGTACGAAATTTGAGGTACCCGACCTGATAAACCTGAAATTTTGGATATTTTATTTTATTTCATGACACTGAAAGGTGCCAATCGACAAAAGAATGGAACGTGAAATAGAAAATTCATTCTGCACTTGAGAAATATTACTATTCGTACGTTTATGACTTACTTTCACGTTCAGAATATTTTCTCGAAAAATTCGTATGACGTATTCCCATGACGTCATGCTAAAATACTCAATTCAAACCAACGAGGGCTTCCCGCTCTTTGGATCACTTTTTAATTTGTTCATTTGAAGTGACGGAACTGCGCAATTTGAAATAGCCCAGCGTGGGGTACTTGAAATAGGTAAGCCTTGGAATAAGTAAGAGTTCACTGTATATACAACCAAACGATTTATTACAAAATATGTCTATTTACATTTTTTAAACAAAATCAGACCTAAATTCGGACGAAATAATCAAGAATCTTACATTAATCGGTAAACCCTCTTTTCCTTGTACAATTCATCATGGATCATAGATCCAACTATATTAGGAACACTTTTAGAACTAATAATACAATAAAACCAGAATTGTATAATATGCTTGAACATTTCTATGTTCTAAAATGCCAGAAAAAGTCCAAAATTTACAGACAGAACGTTATAGGTAGAGGAATATACTAATAAATTCTAGCATATTTAAGAAAATTACCAAGGTTCGAACGTAACAGAGAGCTTTGTCAGAGTATAAAAATAATTATTTTCTAATACCCCTACCGAAGATATTTATACACTTCGAACATTGACGAAGTAGGCTTCTGCGAAGTTCTCTAAATCCTGAAGATTTAGATTTCTAAAAATTTCTAGAACAACCTCGAGTGAAATATTCTTCTTTAGATGTTTCCGAAAAAGAGCAACTCCCGTTTCAACCAGTGGTTTTCTAAGTTTGGCTTCCTGCAGACGTTCTTCTAAATCTTCCCCGTATATTGGAAAATTCTTCTTATAATCACAGACTTCTAAACCCTGCACGAGATCCTTATTTTTTAAAGCGCCACCCAAGTCATCAATATCTCTAGTCAAGATATTCAAAAATGAAAAATTCAGTGACTCACAGATATTCTTCTTCATGAGGGTAATTTCCTCCTCACATTCCTGATAAATTGTAAGAACAAATTTATCATCTAACAATTTCAGATTTTCCTCACACACCCACTCCTTTGTGACTATCATTTTCACAATTAAGGCAATTAAAATCTTCAAGTCGGGTTTGAGAGAGTTACGATGATCTTCAGTCATATTTGGATCACTCCTTAAATAATGATTATGAAGAGCGTGACTGAGAGGCGTCAATCCCTTTCCATCGAGGGCATTAACATTAGCCTTGGATTTCAATAAACGTTTGATCATTGTTGCGTGGCTTAATGCATACTTCTTTCTATATTTATCCCTGTAGTTAGAGAAAAGGGCTAAATGAAGTGGTGTCTCCATAATCAATGAATCTGCAGCATTAACATCAGCACCATTCTTCAACAAAATATCTATAATGCAGAAAGTGTTCAAAGTGTCCTGTTCTTCCAAGATCGCATAGTGCAGTGGTGTTATCGCAGTTGTATGTTGATGATGCTTTTCTTCAACTATACGTCTATAATTGACATTAGCACCTCCTTCCAAAACCAGTCTGACGATAGCAGGATCATCTCCTTTGATGGCATGATGTAGGGTTGATTTGGTTATTTTAGCCCCACGTCTTAAGAGAAGCTTTACTGCATCTAAGTTTGCACTTCTACAAAAGTGGTCTAGTGCAGTTTTGCCTTCTGCACTTTTAGCCTCTAAGTCAGCTCCTCTGTTGACCAGCAATTTTATAATTTCGAAACGGCCTTCAACAATAGCACAATGAAGCGGAGTTAAAACTGTATCGTCGTATTTTAGATTCAGGTTTATGGAAGCTCCGCAGTCTAATAGACACTGAATGATTTCGGCTTGACCTTCTAGAATTGGATAAAAGAGTGGTGTGTTTTCTTTGAGTAAGTTGTAGGCATCTGGATTAGCGCCTCTATTAACCAAAGCTTTAATCATTCGTGGTGTATGTGCAGAATGTGTATCATGTGCCTCAACAACAAGATGCAACAGCGTATGTCCAAAAGAACAATAACCAGAGTAGTAAAAATTTATTGCATTTACATCAAAGTCATTATTGTGTATAACATATTCGAATGCTTCTACGTTATTCTGAATAAACACAAAGTGCAGAAGTGCCGAATAATTTCCACTTGAGAGATACAAATCATTTTTTAAATTAAAAAGGCGTTTTATGAGATGCTGAGTTCTTTTTTCTTCATCGACAACCTGGACCTCCTCTTCTTTTTCCAGGAATATTTTGACTGCTTCCACACATCCTGAGAGCAGCGCCATTTGAAATGGAGTTACCCCGTCCTCGTTGTAAACGTATCTGTTTGCTCCATTTTTTAGGAATATCGTAATAGCAAGTTTGCACCACGACATACAAGTCAAATCTTCTACCCCGAACTCCACAGCTGTGTGTAACGGAGTGTTACCAAATTTATCTTGGGCATCGATATTCATCCCAAGGTCAATCAGGGTTTGAATCACATCAGTGCTGGAGTATTCATAACAAACGCCGTGAAGTGCGGTTCTTTGATCCGAACCAACTGCTGATAGGATTGGACTATCTGGATAAACCAAGGCTTTCACCATTTCGTCTTGTTTCTTGATCCAGGCATCCCGGAAGAGGCGAAGCAGGCTGTCCGGTGTTTCGTCGTATTTTGTTCTCCCGAATCGATGTAGAATATCTCTGATCTTCTCCATTCTCTGAAACATAAGTTATAAACATAATTCTTCCCCCGTGAAAAGAAATGGCAACTAAAGACAACGTGTCGCCCGTCTTAAACAGTCATATTCTGCTCCCTAGAACTTTTTACGGTCCTCTTGACCCTGGTTTATCTCAGCAAAAAACAAATACGTCAGCACGAATTTATTTCTGTGTCTGCCATTTCGTTTTAATTTGAGCGATTTGAAATAAAACTCTAATTTGTCTGGATTCGTCAGCGCGCAAACGCTTCAACATTGGTCAATGAGTCTTAATTCGTGACACTAAAAGTGTCCCTCCAATTCGTCTGAATTTGTGAGCAATTTTTTCGCAACTACTAGAAAATGAAAGGGAAAACGAAAGGCGAAACGAGACAGACGAAAGTGACGGACCCTCAGTGGCCTTAATTTATACCCTGCTTAAAATACCGGATAGAACCCATATTGCACCCGGATAGACTCGGAACTATATTCGGGCCTGTTCTGCGTGAACTACGGGTTTTGTCCCCGGTTAGTATCCGGGCCTATCCGAGACACATGCGGGTCGCTGAGGGGTATCAGGCTCTTGTCAGGATCTACCTAGAACTAGTTTTATCCTGTCCTAGCTGGAATCTATTTGCCGTAGACTCGGAACTCTATCCGGCGTGAAGTACGGGTTTCGTCCCCGGTTTGTAACCGGGCCTATCCGGAAATCATGTCGGTCGCTGAGGGATATCTACGCGGGTTTTATCTGGGACTCATGGGTGACGCTAAGGAATATCTTTCCAGATCTTATCAGGGTCTATCAGGGACTTATACGCCTGTTGTAAGCTACGAAAGCGCCACCAATTTGGAACTATTGGGAAGAAATTTGAATTTCGCGCTGTTGTCAAAGTCACAGAGGTATCCTATAGGCGTATACGGGGCACACGTCGTGAACGGATCACGCGTAATCACACCAAATGTGTTTTTCCGTTTAAAACAGTCAGGAATCATCACAAATGATCAGAAGTTCTAACGATTTCTGAATATCCTGAATATTCCTGATGAGTCTAACTATTTCGGAAGATATGTTAATTCACAACCTATCAGGTAGTTCATGGGCTAGGACCGCAGGTAGGCCAAAAGTTAGAAATTCAGAATCTACCTGGGAAATATAAAAGAGATTAGGTTTTATGGCAATTCTATTCTTGGATCCCCAATAAAAGGATTATCCTTCGAACCCAAGCTCTGGCGATTTCTGAACATTTTCTCATGAATTCTGACTTTTCCTGGCGATTTCTGTCGAAAAACGTTACAAAATTGGTCAGAAATGGTCAGAAGTCCTGACTTTTTTTCTGATTTTTTTCTGCAAAAATGATAAAGAAATACAAACACTTTCTTCTGTCGTTTCGCCTATCATTTCACCTGTCGTTTTGCCTATCATTTTCCTGTGGTCGCGAAAAAACTACATCATGAAAATGACAACGACGAATTCGTAAGGGAAGTTTTTTCATGAAATTACATCTCACGTTTGAATTTATAGTTTAAAGCAAAAAGTATAGCGCAGAACAGTGCGCATGGGGCGAAATAGCGAATACGCGTACGCACAGGATCCTAAATTGCCTTATTGCCCTAGGACGGTAAAATACCATCCACCCACTAAAACTTTATTAGCTTCTCCAAAACACACACGAAAAAGCGAGGAAACCATACTCGTGATACATCAAAGTATTTTTGACCACGTTTTGTAGAAATCTAGGGATTCGTACGAAACTTTCGTTATGTTACTTTCTAGTGATGGGAGATGCTCGCCGAGTCCGCGAAGAATCGAGTGCAAAATAAGCACTCGATCCTTCGATCGATTCTTCGCAAGTCGATGCATCGGTGTATCGATACTTTTTTCGATGGGATCGAACGTCGATCCGTTATATATAGCAGATCGACGTTTGCAAGTTCGAATAAAGCTTTAATAAACGTTTTAAAAACATTTCACGTATTGAAAAGTAATTTACTGTTCTGGAAAATAATTTTTGCATTAGTTTTCAATATTAAATACTAATTTCCAAAAGAATTTCCAAAAAGAAATCATATTTTTAGTTTACTTTTTAGTAAAACATGCATGCGCAGTAGTTATTCTAAGAAGGAATAATTTTATAATAATTAATCCCATTTTTTGGGTAACATAACATAACCTTCATAACCTAAAAATTCAAAGAAACCTATTGCCCATGCGCCGATCCAATAGTATCGATACTTTAGTATCGATCCTTTTTGGACCAATTTTTGAACTCGGATTGGATCGACAGTATTTAAAGTATCAATCATTAAAGATCGATACTTTTTCTCAGGATCGCCCATTACTATTACTTTCGGACGGAACAAATGTTTCATTATTTCCCAACTGAAAATTCCTGTACAGGAACCTCAGAGGATCCTGGACATGTTCCTGGACACGAACCTGCACAGGTAATCTTGACGGTTCCTGTGCAGGAATTTGGCGAAGTAAACTGTACATGATCCTGCAATGGAACCTGTACCGACAAAGGAACCTTTGAATGATCGAGTATTCCTGTACAGATACCTTTGCGAAGTAAATTGAGGCGCGGGTTCCTGTACATGAACCCGCATCTAAAATCACTCTGTGAAGAAACCTGTACAGGATCATTCAAAGGTTAGCTTGCATACAGGTTCCTTTGCAGGATCATGTACAATTTCCTTCGCCGAATTCGTGTACAGGGACCGTCAGTGATCCCAATTTTGGCATGTAGAGGTACTGCGCTTGCGCTAACTATGCGTAAGAGGAACACGTTGCGACTTATGGTAACGTGTTGTCGCGTCGTGTTTCTCTTGAGCGTTCTAGCGCAAGCGCAATACGTCTACATGCCAAAGTTGGGATCCCTGGGGACCGTCAAAATTACATTTGCAGGTTCGCGTGCAGGTTCATGTCCAGGAACATGTTCAGGATCCTCCGAGTTTCCTGTACGGGAATTTTGAGCTGATATTGGTTATCGTTATTGTCATGCACAACAAAAACCAGTTCTACTTTTGTTTCGTTTCGTTACTAAAAGTGCGAAACTAAATTAATAACGAAATTAACGTTCTTAAGTAATAATTATTCATAACTGTATTAAAATAGAATACCCGAGAAAATTGCATAGTCGAGGATTTCTAGGATTCAGTACGATACTAACCAGATAAAGTTCTAATATTCTTCGTAAACATTTCGTAGTAAACCAGAGATGTGCAAGACCCTGACTCGGACTAATGTTTTCGGGTCCGAATCCAGCAGTTTACATTACCCGATCCGAAAATTTTGGTCCGGGTCTTTCAAATACCCAGTCCGGTATTTTTCGGATCGGGTCTTTAGTAGACCCGACCTGAAAAATGCCAGATCGGGGCGGATCTGTCAATCACTATTGATAACTCTGCCGGACTGCCCGAACTTGGTCAAATTTAAGATTTCGGACGTATGCGGAGGTAACTGCATGTAGTTACGCATTTCCGGCTGCGCAGTAGACTTCTGTGGAATTTGTGGTTGCGCACTGGAGTTCTGCTCACTGTAAACGAGGCTTAATTTTCAAATATTTTTGAGGAAAGTTAAATTTCGACCCGGTATGCACGCGTGCGGACCTATTTCATCTTTACTTTTTCGGAAACACTTAATTTAGTCTTCGCAGGGACACCGAGTCTCAAAATTCCTCGAAGTATATGTTTAAAAGACCTGGTGAATCCTCTGGAGCACCCGGGTTGTCTCAGTTCTCATAACTTCTACTTTTGATTCCCTAAGAAGGGTTTGCCTCAAAACGCCTTCCTTTAAAGAACGTTAAAATTTGGTCTGGTAAGTCTCCTAGAGTGAATACTATAAAAGTTTCAACTACCTATATAATTTTCTCGGGTATTCAATTACACCAAACCTTCAGTCTAAGACCACCCAGATAGCACAAAAAACTACGTGAAGGTTTCCTGAAGCTTGCATTGTAAGGTTGGGAATATTGCATTGAAAGGTTAAGGTTCGGTCAATCAAGAAAATGTCTGCTTGTGCGGGAATGTTGCACGGCAAGTTTTAGGAAAGTTTGGAAGATTTATTTAACTTAATTCGATGCACAGTAGTTTTCCCATATTTATAAAAAAACGAAAATCAAAAAATAAATAAAAATTTTAATTGTTTGTTGTTTTTACTTTATTTTCGTAAATATGGGAAATAATCATGATACGTGTGTTTGGTGGTATACTAGGAGGGCCAAAAAACTACTGCGCAGCCTTAGGCCCCATAGAAAACTACTGCGCATTAAATTAAGTTAAATAAATCTTCCAAAGTGTCATGAAACTTCCCGTGCAACATTCCCTCACAAGCGGACATTTTCTTGATTCACCGAACCTTGCTCTAACCTTTCAATGCAATATTCCAACCTTATATTGCAAGTTTCAGGGAATCTTCACCGAGTTTTGTGTGCTATCTGGGCAGTGTCGAGGGTTGCCTGCAAATAGACCTAACCTCCCTAAAAAAAATTAGTCAAAGCAGGCGCCGAGCGCCTATATACAAGAAAGGGTTTCGTAGCTTTAGGTGCTTATATTTTGGTCCTATGTCAATTTTGGGCCCTATCTCAGTTTTAGATCATATGTCCATATTGGACCCTATGTCAATTTTGGGCCTTATATCCATTTTGGGCCCTGTACCGATTTTGGGCCATGTGTCAAATTTGGGTCCTATGTTTATTTTGGGCTTTATGTCAGTTTTGGGCCCTATGTCAATTTTGGGCCCTATATCAAATTTGGCCCCCATTTAAATTGTGGGCCCTGTCTGTTGTGGGCCTTACATTAGTCTTTGGCCCTATGTCAATTTTTGGCCGTATGTCAATTTTGGGTTCTATGTCAATATTGGCATCGCGTTCATCAGAGACTTTTCTCTGGAAATCAACTTTGCGACAACCTGGAATTAGGAGAGAAGCCCAATACTTTTTTATAAATTAATTAAGAACCTTTTAATTTTTAAGTTTCAAAATTCGTATCATATACTTTCTTAGCAGCATCAAATTTCAAAAACTATTCAAAAGTTATAAAATATTTCTTAAAATAGTCAAAATAATTTAAATATTATTACTATTAATATACACACACATACATACACACACACACACATATATATATATATATATATATATATATATATATATATATATCCGGCAAAAGTCTTCTGCACCCTGAGGACACGGAGCGACCCAAGGACGACCGCCTTCTGCATTTTCCCCGCAAGTGTCTCAGCATTTTGTTGACACGCAGGGATGCTTTTCAGGCTATTAACCAGTGAAACCTTGGCACCTCCAAGAGCGCCGATGATCAAGACGATTAGCTTAACAGAATATTCCGGGTATAACCGTCGCAACTTCCTTATAAGGTCTTTATACCCCTCTTTCTTTTCTTTCTCCTTGGCTGTTACGTTTTTCTCAGCTGGTGCCGCAAATTCGATAACGAACATGGTTCGTTTCTCGAAGTCCAGGAGAACTATGTCAGGCCTCGAGTGCGCAACAGAAACAATTGTCGAGAATATGAAGTTCCAGTATATGCGGCATTTCTCATTTTCGACAATTGACTCTATTCCTCCAGGAGCGTTTAGCGTAGAGGTATTTGGGCTAATGCCGTAAGAGTGACAGATATGGTAATAAAGCACTCTTAGTACCGAATTGTGCCTTTGGATGTAGGTCTTTCCCGCATGAGTTGGACAACTGGATAGTATATGTCCTAGATGCTCGGGGTGTGCATGACATGCTCTGCAGCTATCATCGGGAATGTCTTGGCTCAAAATGTGGCGACGGTATGCTAGAGTGGAAATGACACCGTCTTGACATGCCAAAATGAAGCCCTCCGTGCCCGACTTCAATCCGGGTGATCTAAGGAAAGCAAGCGTTAGCTCATACGATATCGACTGATCTTCCACATTTCTGTGGAAGATGCCGTGCATCCTCTTGTCGAGGAGCTTTTCGCGGAAGTTTTTCCCCTCTGCTTTCTTAATCCGGGCCTTCAGAAGTGAGTATTAAGATGGATAAGATTTTATGCATTTTGCTCACCCCCGATATTGAAGTCAAGGCCGAGTGTTTCAGCAGCCTCCTCCGCTGCTTTGTACAGAAACGCCCCACAGTGGGCTTTTTTGCAAAATTTACTTTCAAAACCTAATATCTCTCGAACGAATTGACCAAAATGGATGTTCTTTGAACGAGATTGAAGCTTATTAAATGTACAATAGGGAAAAATTATAGAGAACAGTTTTCTCGAATTTCCCAACCTGGAAAATGCGGGTAAAGACCGTCATTTTTTAACAAAACTTACAAAATTGTACTAGAATTACAAACAAAAAAGTTTTGTTGAGTGCAAGACATCATATTTTATAGATTTTTAAATGCTGAATCTAAATCTGCCAGGAAAAATAGCGTAGCGTTTTTGCTTTCCGAGAAAAATGCGTTTAAATATGAAAAATCCAATATGGAGAGACACAAGTCGGAAACATGATGGTAACTTAACGAAGTTTACTATCTTTAGGTTTTTTGGGTTGCTGAATCCAAATCTGACGTCAGAATTAAAAATAAAGAATGGCGGATGCAATATGGCGAAACAAAAGTTTTGAAAAATTTAGGAAAATTGTCAAAATTGTCCATATTTACGTTTTCGAGGGATCTCAATCCAAATCTGACGTCAGAATTTCAAAATAAAAAATGGCTGATCCAATCTGGAGGAACAAAAGTTGGAAAAATGTAGGCAACTTTACAAAATTGTCCATATTCACATTTTGGAGGTCGCTGAATCCAAATCTGGCATCAGAATTAAAGAATGAAAAATTGCGTATCCAAAATGGCGGAACAAATATTGAGGAAATTCTATTTTTAAAATTATTGCATGAATACAATTGTAGTTACAGACACGTTACATTAAATCGACATATATGTCCTAATCTCAATTACCTATTTTCTCCAATAATCAATCTTCATCACTTAAATTTATATCATCGCAAAATGAATTTGTCAATTTGGTTGTCATAAACGTAAAAAATTATAAACAAGAAGCCGAAGATGCAAAAAAAAGAGTAAAAATAACATAATCTTTGGCGACAAACTTCACGAAATAATGTAACAAATGCATTTTATTTTTCGATTTTTGTTTCACTAAATCTGACCTATCGTATTTAATTTTTAATTTTGAAATTTTAATATCGGATTTGGATTCAGCGACCTCAGAAACGTAAATATGGCTTATTTTGTGAAGTTGCCCAAATATCAATTTTTGTTCCGCCATATTGGAACCGCAATTCTTCATTCTGAAATTCTGACGTCAGATTTGGATTCAGAGCCCTCGAGAACATAAATGTGGACAATTTTGTCAATTTTCCTAAATTTTTCGAAACTTTTGTTCCGCCATATTGCATTCGCCATTCTTTATTTTGTAATTATGACGTCAGATTTGGATTCAGCGACCCTAAAAACCTAAAGATAATAAACTTCGTCAAGTTACCATCATATTTCCGACTTGTGACTCTCCATATTGGATTTTTCATATTTATCCGCATTTTTCTCGGAAAGGAAATACGCTACGCTATTTTACCTGGCAGATTTGAATTCAGCATTGAAAAATCTATAAAATATTATGTCTTTCACTAAACAAAACTTTTTTCTTTGTAATTCTAGTACAATTTTGTAATTTTTGTTAAAAAATGACGGTATTTTCCCGCATTTTCTAGGTTGGGAAATTCGGAAAAACTTTTCTGTATAATTTTCCCTTATTGTGCATTTAATAATCTTCAATCTCGTTCAAAGAACATCTATTTTTGTCAATTCGTTCAAAAGATATTAGGTTTTGAAAGTAAATTTTTCAAAAAAGCCCACTGTGCGCCCCTTTGCCCACTTCTTCATGTCCCGGTAGTTAGATCCGCAGATTACGGGCACAATTTTTGAAAAACGTTTTTTGCTAGATCTGCAACTTCTTACTAGAGCAAAAAGAAAGGTTGTGCTAGGCGGCTCGAAGTATACACAATTTTGTGCTGGAAAGAAAAATTCCAAAAACCTAACTGTTACCGAAAAAAAAAAAATTGTATTATTTTCAAAAATTTCGAAAAAATAAAGCTTGTGCTGGGTTATGCTAGACAAACGCAGTCTTCATTCCTTCTGACAAAATTACGTGAGATCAACAGTTCTCATATTAAAACTCAAAACGTGAAACTCAAAAAACATAAAAGATCCAAAAATAGTCAAATTTCGAAAAAATAAATCTGGTGCTGGGTTGTGCTCGACAAATGCAGTCTTTATTCTCTCTAACAAAATTACGTGAGATCAACAGTTCTCATATTAAAAACTCAAAACGTAAAACTCAAAGAAGATAAAAGGTCCAAAAATAGTCAAATTTGGAAAAAATAAAAAAGTCAGCAGGAATAAAGTCTGCATTTGTCGAGCAGAACCCAGCACAAGTTTTATTTTTTCCAAATTTGACTATTTTTGGATCTTTTATGTTTTTTGAGTTTTACGTTTTGAGTTTTTAATATGAGAATTGTTGATCTTACGTAATTTTTTCAGAGGGAATAAAGACTGGATTTTTCGAGCACAACCCAGCACAAGTTTTATTTTTTCGAAATTTGACTATTTTTGGATCTTTTATGTTTTTTGAGTTTTACGTTTTGAGTTTTAATATGAGAACTGTTGATCTCACGTAATTTTGTTAGAGGGAATAAAGACTGCGTTTGTCTAGCACAACCCAGCACAAGTTTTGTTTTTCCGAAATTTTTGAAAATAATAAAATTTTTTGTTTTATGGTTTTTTTTCGGTAACAGTTAGGTTTTTGGAATTTTTCTTTCCAGCACAAAATTGTGTATACTTCGAGCCGCCTAGCACAACCTTTCTTTTTGCTCTAGTAAGAAGTTGCAGATCTAGTAAAGAAAAAAACGTTTTTCAAAAATTGTGCCCGTAACTTTCATTTTTTTGAAAAAATAAGTTTGCAGATCTAACTTCCGGGACATCACTTCTTCGTGTTTCTTAACCATTTTAAGAAGAGGGTCTTGTCCATTTGCAACTACGTGTACTGTACCCAGAATAATTCTGTTGTGAAGACATTCAAGATTCAGTATTCCGCGACCACCTTGACGGAGTGAGATGTAAAGTCGCGGAACAGAAGACTTAAGGTGCATGCTCTTCTTCATGTGCAAAACCTTTCGCGTCCCGATATCAAGGGATCTGAGCTCGTCCTTCGTCCATGGAACCACTCCAAATGAATAGAGTACTACCGGGACGGCAAGCATGTTCGTTGCAGATACTTTGTTTCTCGCCGACAGTTCGGAGGACCAAATCTGCCGGATGAGACGTTTGTATCTGCATCGGAGAGTATCCTTTATAGATGTCACGTCCTGAATCCGGCTCTGTGGCTCGCCCAGGTATGTATAGGTCTCTCCAGCGCAAAAGTGTCGTATAGCACTTCTGTCAACAAGCTCAGGATCTTCGGGGATGCCATTAAGTTTTCCTTTCTTTAAATTAACCTTGGCGCATTTCTCTAACCCGAACTCCATTCCAATCTCTTGAGTGTACTCTTTGACAATTTTTAGAGCTAGATGTAGTTTCTCTTGATTTCTAGCATAGATCTTAAGGTCATCCATGTAAAATACATGCGTGACCTTATGCTTTCGGTTTCCAGGTTTGCCGCAGAGGTACCCTTCGGAATGGCGAAGTGCGAGAGATAGTGGCAATAATGTGAGGGAAAAGAGGAGAGGGCTCATGGTATCACCCTGAAACACACCTCTCTGAAAGTTGATACTGTTAGTGATCACACGATGTTTTCCAGATGAGATAGTAAATCTGGTTTCCCAATTGTCCAAACAGTCCTACCATTTAGGATAGCTGTGAAGATCTTATACAGTGTGTTCAGACAAGTTATTGGCCTATAATTCTTAGGGTCAGTTAAGTTGCCCGTCTTCGGCAGGAGCACCGTGCGCCCTTCCACCAACCACTCCGGAATAGGCTCTTCCGACTTTAGATATGAGGTGAAAATGCGGGCCAGATGCAGGTGGGTTGAAGGAAGCTTCTTCCACCAGAAGGTCTTCATACCATCTGGCCCCGGAGCGGAATAGTTCTTCAGGCCTCTTAATACGTTTTTCACCTCCTCGGCGTCCTCGGGTTGCGCATAGAGGGTCCCTGTACCAAGGGTTTCTGCTGAATATGGTTACAATAATTAATAAGCAGTCGCGGACAATTGTCCAGGGATGGTCCCGAAGGAATAACTCCTAAGCGAAAGCGTAACAACCGTGCCGAAAGCTGAATGGCACCTGGGTTAGTTGTTTCAAACGGTGACTCTGGGATACCGGGCGACCTCTCAGAGTATCAGCCTTATCCTTGCACGCGGGGCTCTACAAGGATGGACTAACCCTTTCCAAGGCTGCTCGTGGGAACAACAAGGAAACCACCAAAACACCAAAATGTTGTAGATGCAGTTCAAGACAATCGAACGCGCAGAGCACCCGATAATGGGTCGGCAAACAATGCCGATCAGCCTACAGTTGGGGGTGCTGAAAATAATTTAGATGGAAACACGACGATGAACCGGCGAAACGCCCACATTGAGTGGACGGATCAACTCAGGGATGACGTGCTAGACTGCTACGATGCCAGCATTATCCCTGTTCGCGGAGGCTTTATGGCGCGTATGCACACTGTGGTGCCAGAAACACCCAGAGCTTCAGCACGTTTCCCATCAGTCTTTGCGAAATCAAGCCGTCAACCTCCGGAAAAATGGATATATACGCGGAGCGCTTCCCCAACCGCTGCTTGATCAAGCTGCAGACGAAGATGAGGAAGCGACATTGAGACCAACCGCAGAAAGCAGGCACCTTCTGAGAGATGATCGCAATTTCATTAAAAGAAGGAACATTAACATGCAAGTTCCTCCTAAGCCCCAAGATCTGGCTGAAATGGATGCCGTCCTTCGTGGAGATATCTCGCAAGAGTCCGACCTCTGGACCATCAATTGCTCAGTTTATGGTGCTGCGAGAGGTTTGGCTGATTCAAATCGAAGGCTGAAACCGACGATGGATCAAAAGACCAAAAGACGCTTGCATCAACTGAACAAGAAGATTGGATGGGCAAGACAGAATGCGTCCCGTGTTCAATGTGTGAATGACTACATAACATCTGGTAGACCGTTTACTGAAAGGGTTCGAAAGTTCGCCCAAGAACTAAGGATCTTGAATCACACGCTAAACAAGTCAAAGCTGCAGACAATCAAGCAGCTTATTGTTGACAAAATACGGCTGTTCTCTGACGCAAGGAGGAGAATACAGAAGAGAAAGAGATGGATCAGAGAGAATCAACAGTTTCTCGCTGACCCATCGCGCCTCTTCAGCGATCTACCTGTTTCTGTAAAAAAATCCACCCAAGCCCAAGGAGGTAGAGACTTTTTGGAGAGAGGTGTACAAGATCCCGAAAACACTAGAGTTGAGAGAAGATACTGACAATATCATCCGCTTCAAGGAGTTTTGCGACAACCTCATCAAATCTGAGGAGGAATGTCCATCAATCACTGTCGAAGAGGTGAAAAAAGCACTTAGATGCACGGAGAACTTTTCCGCTGCTGGACCAGATTGTATCAAGAACTCTTGGTGGAAGAAGTTTACTTTTACACATCAACATTTGGCTCGCATATTCACCTCATATTTAAAGTCGGAGACGCGCATTCCGCAGTGGCTGGTGTTAGGACTCACTATACTCCTGCCAAAAAAAGGTAACTTGTCCAACCCAGAGAATTACAGGCCAATAACTTGTTTGAACACGCCGTATAAGATCTTTACAGCTGTCCTCAACAACAGGATTTTTTGACGAATTGAGCCTGTATGGCGAGAGATGTACGAACATCGTGGCTCGAAAAAAGGTGTAGCAGGCTGTCGAGAGAACCTGCTAATTGACTGATGTGTCTGTAAAGACGCTGCAGCCCATCAGCGCGTCCTGTCAGTGGCCTGGATTGACTACCGGAAAGCTTTCCACTCAACCTCTCATAGACTTATCATCTGTCTGTTGGAAAGCTTGAAGGTACATCCACATATATTGAGATGCATAGAGAGATTGATGCCTCTTTGGAAAGCTAGATTTACTATCTCATCTAGAAATTATCGTGTGACAACGAACAACGTCACCTTCCAGAGGGGCGTCTTTCAAGGTGATACCATGAGCCCTTTGCTTTTTTGCATCACACTTCTGCCTCTATCTCTCGCACTACGAAATTCTCCTGGATACCTCTGTGGCGACGCTAATCAGCGCGAGCATAAGGTCACTCATGTATTTTATATGGATGACCTGAAGAGCTATGCCTCTGGTAAAAGCAAACTTCAAACTGCTATAAATATTGTCAAGAACTACACAGGAGAGATTGGGATGGACTTTGGCTTGGACAAGTGTGCCAAAATTCATCTGAAGAAAGGAAAAATTACTGGCTTTCCCAAGGACCCTGAGCTTGTGGATATAAGTGTTATCAGACATCTTAATACTGGAGAGACCTATACATACCTGGGCGTGCCTGAAACCCGCATTCAGGACGTAACATCAGTGAAGGAGTCTCTCCGAAGCAGATACAAGCATCTTCTTCGACAGATTTGGTCTTCCAATCTGTCAGCGTTGAACAAGGTATCTGCGACTAACATGCTTGCCGTCGCGGTTCTACTCTACTCGTTTGGGATGGTTCAATGGACGAAGAACGAGCTTAAGGCCCTTGATATCACTACACGTAAGATCATGCATATGCATAAAAGCTTGCATATCAATTCGTCAGTTCCGCGATTATATATTTCACGCCGTCAAGGCGGACGCGGACTTCTGAATATCCAGTGTCTTCATAACCGGATTGTTCTAAGTACAGCTTACATCGTTGCGAATGACAGAGATCCTCTCCTAAAGATGGTCAGAAACCACGAGATGATTGGCGAAGGAGCGTTCCTTTACAAAGCCGCGGAGCAACCGGCCCAGATCCTTGGAGACAAGAAAATGCACGAAAACTTTCACAGAAATGTAGAAAAACAGTCCTTGTCGAAGGAGCAAACGTTTGCTTTCCTCAAATCATCAGGGCTTAATTCAGGTACAGAGGGTTTTGGCCGTGACCCTGCCCTGCCGAACGCTCCAAGGGAGATAGAGTCGGTTGTCCGAAACGAGAAGTGCCAAATTTTTTGGAACTACGATTTTCGGGCAGCAGTCTCCGTTGCGCACTCGAGGCCTGACATTGTTCTCCAAGACTTCGAGAAACGAACTATATTCGTCATCGAATTCTCGGCTCCGTCCGAATACAACATCACTGCAAAGGAGAAAGAAAAAGAGGAGAGGTATCAAGACCTTAAAAGAGAGCTACAACGACTGTACCCAAAATATTCGGTACAAGTAATTGTCCTTGTGATAGGTGCTCTCGGAGGTGCGAAACTATCTCTGGTTCGTAACCTTAAAGCCATACCCGCGTGCCAAAAATATGCCAAGGCACTTGCGAGATGGATGCAGAAAGCTGTCATCCTTGGGTCGCTTCGTGTCCTCAAGAGACGCGAGGGTTTCGCCGGCCTGTCGTTGTGATTTCGTCGTTGCCTATGACCACCCATCTCATGGTTGTGAGACGTGGCCATAGGTGTGATTTACCGCGGTGCTACTGGGGGCTATTGACATTTTTTGGATGGCAGTTGCTCTTAGTGGGACCCTGCGGTGGTTGTTTAACTTTTTTTTAAATTATATATATACACACAGTGTGCCCACGCTGGGGCTTACCGAAAATTATGCAACCCGTCTTACACGCCAATGCTATTCTCATGGCCGTGTATGGCGGGTTGCATACTTTTTGGTAAGCCCCTGCGTGGACACTCTGTGTATATATATATATATATATAAACTATCATTATTAATACTGACATTTTAATAAAAATAACATCCTTATTAACATTTTATTTAGCAATAAATAAAAATCAACAGAATTTAGACTGCCCATATTGTTCAATATAAACCCGGTACGAAGAACTGTTACAAATTCAAAGCGTTAAAAGTTGTATAATTTCTAATTCCATGTGCATATTATTGCACAATAAGATCAGAAGAGTTAAATTATTAACGTGCAATTTAATATTTTAAGTATTAACTCATTAGAACATAAAGCTCCACAGAATTCGGCAATAGAAACTGATTAACTTAATATTCTTGTTCAATTGAACATTAAAAATTTTTAAGGTTGCGGCTATACCTACGCGAAGCCTTGAAAATTGTGCAAGTTTCATTGGACGAGATGGAAAAGGGATTGGTTTTCCACCAATCCCAGACCGTCGCCAATTTTACGCCATCTTAATTTTCGCGTAACTTTAGTTAAAGGCCTTCAAAGCTTTTACCACATAACCTCAAAAATCATAAACCTATATTTTACTTACCTGGAATGTAAAAGACTCGTGGAATTTGATTGTTTTTTTTTCGTTGAAGAAGAATCATCAATTATTCAATGTGAGTCCAATAATGCATAATAAACGATGCCAAACCGCAAAATTGATGGAAAACCCGAGTGATCCAAAACACAAATATCTTCAGTAAATCTAGAAAAACGTCTTTTCGACTACAGCGCCACATACTAGTAAAATTGTGGCGCGAAATTGAAATTATTAAATTGAAATTTTGTTTATTTAATTACATTATATGATTCTTATAATCTTATTGACACAATTCAAGAATTTCAAAAGTATATTGAAAACGATAAAAATCGCGATCGAGTTTTTGCTTGGAAGAAGTATGTTTAAAATGTCAACAAAATTTCTCACAATGTTTATAACAAATCGTTAAAAATAAAATTTATTTTCCATACTTACAGCTGCCAACTAAGTTCTGAGAAATTGTTTATACAATTTTTTTAAATAGTATTTTTTTGTAACGAATATATTGCACGTAGGATTTGGGAAAAATAATCATTAAGATCCAAAATTCCATATTTTTTGTAATCGGTCAACATTAACCCGTGCTCCCGGGCTTTTGAAAAAAGGCTTTGGAAAAAAGTACTTACTAACTTTTTGTAAATTAAAGTTCACTCACCTCTTAAGGAACCTTCAAGAAATAATCTCCAGCCAATAAATTTTTATTTACCCCCCCCCCCCTTCTCAATTCCCTTGTATTCTGCCCGGAAAATGCCCTAAAAATGCAAAATAACAGTTTTATGTAAAATTCATGCTAAGGACGGTATTTTTTGGACCTTTTTCTACATGAATTATTTTTATTCGATAAGTGACAAGTTTCAAAGTATTTTCTAAATAATTTTGAATTGCTTAAACAATTATTATTTATTTAAACCATTTTTGTTTCGCCTTTAAATCATGAATTCGGGATAAGTAATGCCGCTGGTGAATTTCAAGAACAACATTTCTAACTCAACAAATTCGGTAATTATTTAAACAAATTTCGCTTGTTTAAACCCTTTTTCCCCTGTTAGTCGTGAAAAGTTATTTTTTTCTGAAATTAGCGACACAATTAACGAATGTTCAGAGTAATATATTTTTTAACGATATTTGACAATTATTTAAACAATTTTCTATAAATTCGACAGAAAGGAAGAGCTGTTCAAAAGAAACGGAATATTTCCTAAGGAGTAAGGGATCGTCCATAAACTACTGTACCAATTTTACGGGGGGTGGGGGTCACGTCAAAAACTACGTTTGGTAACATGTTGGGTTTTTTTTCTGTTTTCAAGAAATTTTCCCCTTTTCTCGATTTTTCGTTAAATTTTTTTTTGTTTTGTTAAAAATTCTACTATTTGATTGAACTATTAAATTTGTAGTTGAAAATTTATCTTTTTTAGTTAAAAATTCAACTAATTAGTTAAAATTTATTTTTTTTTAGTTGAAAATTCATGTATTCTGTTGAAAATTCATGTTTTATAGCAGAATACTAATCTTATGAGTTAAAAATTCATCTCTTTGTTTCAAACTGTAACTATTTTGTTGAATCAATTGTTTTTGATTTAAATTAAAATCTGTTTTGCTTAAAATATCATTAATTATACTTTTAGTTGAGAATTTTTTTTTTTTAATTCAAGTACCTAGTTGGAAGTTGAATTATTTCTTTGAAAAATTAACTACATGGTAGAAAATTAACTTATTTGTTAAAAATTTATAGTGTCGCTTTAAAACTTCAACTGTCTTGTGAAAAATTCGTCTTTTTGGGTAGAAAATTAATCTTCTTTTTTGAAAATTCATCTTTTTGGCTGTAAATTCAACTATTTTATTAAAAGCTCATCTTTTTCGGTTCAATTCAACTGGGGGAAAATTCATTTCTTTGTTGAAAATTAACTTCATTAAACTTAAAATGTAACTATTCCATTTTTGCTCGAAAACTTATATTTTTTAATTGAAAATAAAATTATTTTGGTATAAAATTCAACTTTTATGTTACAAATTTAAATATATTGTTAAAAATTTAAATACTTTGTTCAAAAATTTAAATATTTTATTAAAAATAAAATATTTTGTTAAAAATAAAATATTTTGTTCAAAATAAAAATATTCATTAAAAAAATTAACTACTTGGTAGAAGGTTAAATTTTTTTGTTAAAAATTCATCTTTTTGGGTAGAAAATTAATATTCTTTTTTGAAAATTGATTTTATTGGCTGTCGATTTAACTATTTTGTTAAAAGCTCGTCTTGGTTGGTTCAATTTAACTGAAGGAAAATTCATTTTTTTGTTAAAAATTAATTTCTTTAAACTGAAAATGTAACTATTTCATTTTTGCTTGAAAACTTATTTTTTTAATTGAAAATACTATTATTTTGGTATAAAATTCAACTTTTTTGTTAAAAATTCAAATATTTATTTAAAAAATTAACTACTTGGTAGAAGTTTAACTTTTTTGTTGAAACTTCGTCTTTTTGGGTAGAAAATAATTATTCTTTTTTTTTTTTTAATTGATCTTATTAGCCGTCGATTTAACTATTTTGTTAAAAGCTCGTTTTTTTTAATCAATTTAGCTGATAAAAAATTCGTTTTTTTTTAATTAATTTTTTAAACAGAAAATATAACTATTTCATTTTTGGTTGAAAAGCTTTTTCTTTCTTTGAAAATTCAACTAGTTTGTTAGAAAATTAAACTAATTTGTTAAAAATTCATATGTCGGTTTAAAAATTCAACTGTCTTGTTGAAAATTCATATTTTTGGCTGTAGATTCAACTATTTTCTTAAAATCTCGCCTTTTTTGGTTTAATTTAACTGGAAGAACATTCATTTTTTTGTTAAATTAAATCTTCCAAGTAAACCAATTTATAATTCCAAGAATTAAAAAAAAAAGATTTCAAATTAACGAATTCAATGCGGAAAATTAAAAATGGTACAATTAAAAAAAAATTATTCCAAATAAAAACTGTCAAAATGGAAATTTGTTCAACTAAGGTTTTCAATTTGTAATTGTACAAGATTGAGTGACGAAACTTTAAATTTACAACATTTTAATTTTAAATTCAAAATTTTTGTTTAAAAACCTTTCAATCAAAATTTATTTAATTTCTGTAATCTGTAAAAATTAAAATTTTAAATCAAACTATTTTTAACATATTTCTATAAAGTTGATAAAAATTTCCGTTTAAAAAATGTTTGAAATTTTTAACGATTTAAATTTGAAATGAAACCATTTTTAATATATTTCAATCAATTTAAAATTATTTTTTAAACCCCGTTCAGTTCAAAATTATTCAATTTTGAATGATAGAAAATAAAAAAAGATCAAACTTTTCAATTTGAAACGAAACCATTTTTAATATATTACAATCAATTTCAAATTAAAAAAAAGCTTTCCATTTGAAGTTATTCAATTATGAACGCTCAAAACTTAAAATTTACAAAACTTTAATTTGAAATTCAAAATTAATTTTCAAAATCCTTTCAATTCAAATTTATTCAATTTTTAATGCATAACTCTTAAAATTAATAAAAAAATTGTATTTGAAATAGAAAAATGTTTAAAGATTTAAATTTGAAATCAAACCATTTTTATCATATTTCGATGAATTACAATTTTTTTAAAAAACCTTTCAATTCGAAATTATTCACGTTTGAACGCTTCAAATTTCAAATTGATAAAAATATTCAATTTTCAATTTAAAAATGTTTAACGGTTTAAATTTAAAATAAAACGTTTTTTAATATATTTCAATCAATTTAAAATTGTTTTTTAAAAAACCTTTGAATTCAAAATTATTCATAGTTAAACGCTTGAACCCCAAAAATGATAAAAAAAGTAAATTTTCAATTAAAAAATGATAAAGGGTTTCAATTTGAAAATTTTTTTTTTACTATTTTTCAATCAATTTAAAATTATTATAGAAACTCGTTCAGTTCAAAATTATTCAATTTTGAACGCTAACATATAAAAATTTATGATAATTTTATTTTGAAATTTGAAGCGAAATTTTTCAAAAATTAATTGCAATCAACTTCAAATTATTAGAAAAAACTTTAAATTTGAATTTACTCAATTATGAACGCTCAAAAATTTAAATTTATCAAACTTTAAATTTGAAATTCAAAATTATTTTTAAAACCCCTTTAAATTCAAATTTATTTAATTTTGAGCGCATAAAACTTAAAATTGAGAAAAAAATTTATTTGGAATAGAAAAATCTTTAAAGATTTAAATTTGAAATCAAACCATGCTTAACATATTTCTATAAGTTAAAAATGTTAAAGGATCTAAATTTTAAACGAAGACATTTTTAATATATTTCAATCAATTTTAATTTATTTTTTAAAGTACCTTTCAATTCGAAATTATTTATATTTAAACGCCCTAAACCCAAAATTTATACAAATTTTCCGTTTTCAATAAAAAAATGATAATGGATTTGAATTAAAAATTTTTTTAAAACTATATTTCAATCAATTAAAAATTATTTTAAAAACTCGTTCAGTTCAAAATTATTCAATTTTGAACTGTAAAAAATAAAAGTTTATCGAAATTAGAAACGAATTTTTTTTTAAATATATTGTAATCAATTTCAAATTATAAAAAAAGCCTTTTAATTCTATGTTATTCAATTTTGAAGGATCTAGCGTTAAAATTATTAACATTTTAATTTGAAATTCAAAATTATTTTTTAAAAATCCCTTTCAATTCAAATGTATTCAATTTTGAACGCATAAAACTAAAAATTAATAAACATCTTTTACCTGCAATAGAAAAATGTTGAACGATTACAATTTTAAATTAGGCAATTTTTAATATATTTCGATCGATTTAAAATTATTATTTTTTAAAACCTTTCAATACGAAATTGTTCATTTTTAAACTCACGATCCTTTCCGTAGAATCGGAGTCAATCGAAACTTTTTAAAACCAATACCACTCGCTATCCTCTCTTCAAGATCGGATTTTAAATTTCAAAATTGTTTAAATCAACCCCTCACTCACGATCATCTCTGTAGGATCGGAGAAAGATTAAATTTTATTAATCGAAACCCTTTACTTACGATCCTCTCTGTAGGATCGGGGTTTAAAATTTACAAAAT
>CAKNYM010046990.1:15545-28831 GCA_932195095.1 Andricus curvator | reverse complement strand
TAAATTCTTTCCAGAAATTGGGCTCCCTCCTCACGATCCTCATCATACGATTGGAGAAAGATTACGTTTTATTAACAGAAAACCCACACTCGCGATCCTCTCTGTAGGATCAGAGTTTAAATTTAACAAAAATTGTTGAAATAAACCCCTTAACTGACGATCCTCTCTGCAGGATCGGCGATTAATTAAATTATTTCCATCAATCGGGCTCCCTCCTCAGGATCCTCAACGTAGGATCGGTTAAATTTTATCAATCAAAACCCCTTACTCACGATCCTCTCTGTAGGATCGGAGTTTAAATTTAAAAAAAAAAGTTTAAATAAACCCCTTAACTCACGACCATCTCTGTAGAATCGGAGTTTAATTCTTTCCATGAGTCGGGCTCCCTTCTCATGATCCTCATTTTATGAATCAAGAACCCCTCACTCACGATCCTCTCTGTAGGATCAGAGTTTAAATTTGTTTTAATTGTTTAAATGAACCCCTTTTCTTACGATCCTCTCTGTAGGATCGGAGTTTTAGTACATTGTATTAAACTAAAATGATGAATCTCAAAAAGATAAAATTTCTACTAAAACTGAGGTAGTTTTAAACCAAAAAGACGAATTTTCTAAAAAGTAATGGCATTTCAACCAAGAAAGATTTCAGTTGAATTTTCAGCCCCAAAATATAAATTTTCTACTAAAATAATTGAATTTTCCATGATCGAAAAATGTTAGCATAATATAATACAGTGAACTCTTGCCTATTCCAAGGGCCGCGAAACGTAAACATTTGGGTATTTCATGGCTGGAGGGGCCCCCACATCTACCGCGAATCGTGGCGTGATTTTGTCAAGCGACGTTCATTGGCTGCTCCGCTCTTGTATCGATGCGCGCGTTGTAAGCATGTCCTTGCATTTGCGCATCATGCATGTCAGTGTTTTTGTTGATGTATCAACTGGTCAAAAACATGGAGAACGATGGAAAAAGTAATCGAATAATGTGAAAAATTTAACATTTCCTTAAAATAGTACAATTAGCAAAACTAAAAATCAATATAATAGAATCAAAAAACGACTAAAATATTTCGCGAGATATTAAGTATTGTGGCATGACGTCACGATCATGATAGGATAGGTGGAAATGTCAGGAAGGTTAGCATAGTTGGTACAACTCAACATAGGAATGCATACGCTTTTTTGGAGAAAGTATTCTAAGCGTAAAAGTCATAAATGTATGCATAGTACTCTTTTGCAAGTGTAGAATGTATTTTCTCAGTCATGTTTAATTCTTCTGACGATTAACGACCTTTCGACAAAAGAATGGAACATGCCACAGAAAATACATTCTGCACTTGAGAAATATTACTATTCGTACATTTATGACTTACTTTTACGTTCAGAATATTTTCTCGAAAAAGTCGTATGACGTATTCCCATGACGTCATGCTAAAATACTCAATTTAAACCAACGAGGGCTTCCCGCTCTTTGGACCACTTTTTAATTTGTTTGTTTGAAGTGACGGAACTGCGCAATTTGAAATATCCCAGCGTGGGGTACTTGAAATAGGTAAGCCTTGGAATAAGCAAGAGTTCACTGTATATATAACCAAACGATTTATTACAAAATATGTTTATTAACATTTTTTAAACAAAATTAGACCTAAATTCGGACAAAATAATCAAGAATCTTACATTAATCGATGAACCCTCTTTTCCTTGTACAATTAATCATGGATCATAGATCCAACCATATTAGGAACACTTTTAGAACTAATAATACAATAAAACCAGAATTGTATAATATGCTTGAACATTTCTATGTTCTAAAATGCCAGAAAAAGTCCAAAATTTACAGAAAGAACGTTACAGGTAGAGGAATATACTGATAAATTCTAGCATATTTAAGAAAATGATCAAGGTTCGAACGTAACAGAGAGCTTTGTCAGAGTATAAAAATAATTATTTTCTAATACCCCTACCGAAGATATTTATACACTTCGAACATTGACGAAGTAGGCTTCTGCGAAGTTCTCTAAATCCTGAAGATTTAGATTTCTAAAAATTTCTAGAACAACCTCGAGTGAAATATTCTTCTTTAGATGTTTCCGAAAAAGAGCAACTCCCGTTTCAACCAGTGGTTGTCTAAGTTTGGCTTCCTGCAGACGTTCTTCCAAATCTTCCCCGTATATTGGAAAATTCTTCTTATAATCACAGACTTCTAAAACCTGCACGAGATCCTTATTTTTCAAAGCGCCACCCAAGTCATCAATATCTCTAGTCAAGATATTTAAAAATGAAAAATTCAGTGACTCACAGATATTCTTCTTCATGAGGGTAATTTCCTCCTCACATTCCTGATAAATTATACGAACAAATTTATCATCTATCAATTTCAGATTTTCCTCACACACCCACTCCTTTCTGACTATCATTTTCACAATTAATGCAATTAAAATCTTCAAGTCGGGTTTGAGAGAGTTACGATGATCATCAGTCATATTTGGATCACTCCTTAAACGATGATTATGAAGAGCGTGACTGAAAGGCGTCAATCCCTTTCCATCGAGGGCATTAACATTAGCCTTGGATTTCAATAAACGTTTGATAATTGTTGCTTGGCTTAATGCATACTTCATTCTATATGTATCCCTGCAGTTAGAGTAAAGGGCTAAATGAAGTGGTGTCTCCATAATCAATGAATCTGCAGCATTAACATCAGCACCATTCTTCAACAAAATGTCTATAATGTAGAAAGTGTTCAAAGTGTCCTGTTCTTCCAAGATCGCATATTGCAGTGGTGTTATCGCAGTTGTATGTTGATAATGCTTTTCTTCAACTATACGTCTATAATTGACATTAGCACCTCCTTCCAAAATCAGTCTGACGATAGCAGGATCATCTCCTTTGATGGCATGATGTAGAGTTGATTTGTTAATTTTAGCCCCACGACTCAAGAGAAGCTTTACTACCTCTAAATTTCCACGTTTACAAAAGAGGTCTAGTGCAGTGTTACCTTTTTCAGTTTTACCCTCTAAGTCAGCTCCTTTGTTGACCAGCAATTCTACAATTTTCAAATCGCCTTTATCAACAGCACAAAGAAGAGGTGTCAAAACTGTATCGAAGTAGTTTTGATTAAGGTTTACGGAAGCTCCGCACTCCAATAGACATTGAATGATTTCGACTTGGCCTTCTAGAATCGGATGACAGAGTGGTGTGTTTTCTTTAAAGTCGCAGGCATCTGGATTAGCACCTCTATCAACTAAAGCTTTAATCATTCGTGGTGTATCTGCAGAAGGAACAAATGTATTTAGCTCAACAACAAGATGCAATAGCGTATGTCCAGTATAACAATAACCACATTCGAACAAATTCACTGCATTCACATTGAAGTCATTATTGTGTAGAACATATTCGAATGCTTCTACGTCATTCTGCATAACCAGAAAGTGCAAAAGTGCCGAATAATTATAACTTGAGAGATACAAATCATTGTTTTCCTTGAAGAGACGTTTTATGAGGAGTTTGGTTCTTTTAGCTTCATCGACATCCTGGACATCGTCTTCTTTTTTCAGGAATATTTCGACCGCTTCCGCATATCCTAAGAGCAACGCCATTTGAAATGGAGTTACCCCGTCCTCATTGTAGATGTTTGCCTTTGCTCCATTTTTTAGCAATAACCCTACAGCATGTTTGGACCACAAGGGATGATTATTTTCCCTGTGCTTCATAGCTATATGTAAAGGAGTGTTGCCAAGTTTATCTTGTGCATCGATATTCATTCCAAGGTCAATTAGGGTTTGAAGCACATCAGTCATGGATTCTCGAAAATGAAAACAAACGCTGTGAAGTGCGGTTCTTTGATCCGAGCCAACTGCTGATAAGATTGGACTATCTGGAAAAACCAAGGCTTTTACAAGTTCGTCTTGTTTACTGATCACGGCTTTCAGGAAGAGGCTAAGCAGGCTCTCTTGTGTTTCGTCGTATTTTATTTTTCCGAATCGATGTAGGATATCTCTGATCTTCTCCATTCTCTGAAACATAAGTTATAAACATAATTCTTCCCTCTGAAAAGAAATACCAACTAAAGACAACGTGTCGCCCGTCTTAAACAGTCATATTCTGCTCCCTAGAACGCTCTACGGTCCTCTTGAGCCTGGTCTATCTCAGCAAAACACAAAGTATTGGTACAGATTTAATTGAAGAGACTAAAACACCCAGAGAATCCTCCTTTACGACAATGATGCATTGGACCAATTTGTCAATTCGTGTAAATTCGAGAAGACGGTTTTCAATTGTGAATCTTTCTATACATAAAAATGCATACCTATACAGCGCACAAGTTTGAGGCAAGCGAATTCTCTTCAATACGTCAGCACGAATTTATTTCTGTATCTGCCATTTCGTTTTAATTTGAGGGATTTGAAATAAAACTCTAATTTGTCTGGATTCGTCAGCGCGCAAACGCTTCAACATTGGTCAATGAATCTTAATTCGTGACACTAAAAGTGTCCCTCCAATTCGTCTGAATTTGTGAGTAATTTTTTCGCAACTACAAGAAAATGAAAGGGAAAACGAAAGGCGAAACGAGACAGACGAAAGTGACGGACCCTAAGTGGCCTTAATTTACACCCTGCTTAAAATACCGATTTTTAGACATACCGAACTTGGAAATACCAACTTCTGGACCGATTTTTGAACTCGGATTGGATCGACAGTATTTAAAGTATGGATCATCAAAGATCGACACTTTTTCGCAGGATTGTCCATCACTATTACTTTCGGACGGAACAAATGTTTCGTTATTTCCCAGCTGAAAATTCCTGTACAGGAACTTCAGAGGATCCTGGACATGTTCCTGGACACGAACCTGCACAGGTAATCTTGACGGTTCCTGTGCAGGAATTTGGCGAAGTAAACTATACATGATCCTACAATGGAACCTGCACCGACAAAGGAACCTTTGAATGATCGAGTATAGGTTCCTGTACAGATTCCTTTGCGAAGTAAATTGACGCGCGGGTTTCTGTACAGAAACACGTATGGTGTCCTTTACAGAAAGCCGTCGTGAAAACGTTCATGTTCATGTTCCTGTAGATGAACCCGCGTCTAAAATCACTCTGTGAAGAAACCTGTACAGGATCATTCAAAGGTTAGCTTGCATACAGGTTCCTTTCCAGGATCATGTACTGCTTCCTTCGCCAAATTCGTGTACAGGGACCGTCAAGATGACCTGTGCAGGTTCACGTCTAGGATCCTTTAAGGTTCCTGTACGGGAATTTTTATCTGAGTTTGGTTATCGTTATTGCCATGCACAACAAAAACCAGTTCTACTTTTATTTTGTTTCGTTACTAAAAGTGCAAAACTAAATTAAATAACGAAATTAACGTTTTACGACGTTATTGTAAACTGACCCAATACAAATGGTACCCTTTGTTCTCAAAGTTAGTCGCGCGAGCATTTTTTGAATGAGCAGGTCGCGTCTCCCAAAATTAGGAAAGAAACCAAATACAAAATTCTAACGTTTGATTATTTTCATAAATTGTGTCTTTGAATACAGACAATTTCATAAATGATTTCTAACCGTGTAACCCAAGTGTAACCTGAAAATTGGAAAGAAAATTGAAAATATTGAAGCCTACTTTTCAGATGAGTACCTTATACCAATTTATATTAATCTTGCGATAAAATATAATTTAATAATTTACAATTCAATTATTTTAATTCCAATATTTCAAGCAGGAAAAGCTTGATATATGTACATATAATTCATTACAAATTTCAACAAATGTATTCAGGAAAACAGAGTTGCTTCATAGAATTTCAAAATTTTGTTCAGGTATTTAAAGATATTCATTCATAGTGATTTGAAATTATTTGGGGGTATTCGAATCTAATATATAGATTTTGCAGTTAATTAAAAATAAATAAGTTTTTGTATCAAAAAAATGACTTTTTGCAAATCCGAGTGTCTCAAGGAGCCAGTCGACTATTCGAAAATAGGGAAAGAAACAAATATAAAATTTTACAGTTTGATTATTTTTCTATAAACTTTGTTCCTGGATACAAAAATATTCATAAAAGATTTTATAACCGCGTAACTAAAGTGTAATTTGGAATTTGACAGAAAATGGAATGACCTGCAACCTGTTTTAAAAAGATGAGTTTTTCTTTATTTTATACAAATTTATATTCATTTCTGCTGAAGTAAAATTTTTCTTCATGTAATGATAGGATTGGGGGCGGGGGGGGGGGCGTATTTAAAGATACTTTAAGGTGTTTGACAACTCGAAAATTTAAACTGATGACATCTCCCTTTACGCGTTATTTTCAAAGATTCCTAAATGCATTTTTAAACTCTCCCAAAAAAATTATAATATGCAGTTCAATTATTATAAATATTTCAATGTTTCAAGCAGGAGAAAATTTAATATATATTTATATATATATAACTCTTTTTCAAATTAAAAAAAAAAGAGTTATTGGTTCCTCGTTTAGAGGTAGGCCAGTATTCGGCAATTAAGCACATATTAACTCCCATCTAATACAACGCTGCT
Organism: Andricus curvator; assembly: GCA_932195095.1. Taxonomy (NCBI): domain Eukaryota; kingdom Metazoa; phylum Arthropoda; class Insecta; order Hymenoptera; family Cynipidae; genus Andricus; species Andricus curvator. The sequence continues at coordinate 22,293 of CAKNYM010046990.1, read as the reverse complement.
GAAGGCTGGTAACCTTCTCAGCATAAATCACCAACCAATTGAGACTCTCGGTTTCCTTTCTCTGTCCTCCCCCCCCCCCCACACCCCAGTAACAGAAGTTTTGGTGGGACTGACGTTACAACTAGACTTTCCACTTTACGACGAATAATCACTTAACTTGGACATGATTTCGGCTCGCAAAACAAATCTCGCGCAGAAAGGTGATAGTTGGGTGTACAATCTAAACATGAATAATACAAACAATAAAGTAGCCTCGGAATGGACTGAAACTTTGATTGACGAAATGCATACACACGGTAAACGTAAAGGTATAATTGACCACGTTATTGCGGATGAAAGACTAAGAGAACTAGTCAAAGATACAAGAGTCATGAGGGATTCCGAATACAATACTGATCATTACCTTCTAGTCTCAAAAATAAATTTAGGGCGGGGATGGAAAAGAAAGAAAACAAAAAAAACGAAACAAACGCGAATCAAGATCGAAAATTTACAGAAACCGGAAGTGCGAATAGATTTTCAGAATAAGTTAAGCGAACGCATAGATGAGGCAACTTGAGAGGCGCTTAGAAGCAATAAAGATATAGAGGGCGCGTAGACTTTGTTACGGGATATCATTGTTAAAACTGCGATTGAAGTGTGTGGTACGGCAGTGGTAGGAAGAAAGTCTGGTGATGCGTGGTGGAATGATGAAATTCAAGCAGCCCAGCAAGAAAAGAAAAAAGCGTACGAGAGAACGTTAACCGTCACAGGTTTCCGCGTTGAGGAGAGGAATAGACTTGAATATGATTACAACAAAAAGAGCAAAATTAAACGACTAGTCAAGGAAAGTAAAGATAAAATCAGAACAGAAGAAGAGAAGAAATTACAAAACGGCTTTGCAGGAACCATGAAACTATTATTTAAAGAGATGAAGGGAAGTAAAAGTACAGAGTTTGTCAGCATGAGAAACAGCAAAGGTGAAATGCTATATGATATAGACGGGATAGTAGACGCTTTAAAAGACTCTTTTAAAGAATTATTAGGAGGTGAAGATACAGGGCAACAGAACTGCGACATAGAAAATAATGCATTAGAAAATCCAATTGAAAAAGTCTGTGTCACTGAGGTCAGAGACATAATTAAGAACTTGAAAAACGGTAAGGCTGCTGGTGTAGACAGTGTTAGCGCTGAAATGCTTAAATACAGTGGTGAGTACATACCTCACAGGTTCTGCGAATTGATAAATTTATGTATCGAGACGGGGAAAGTCCCAGACGATTGGAAAAAAGCGATTATCGTACCAATATACAAAAGAAAGGGAGATAAAAGCAACTGCAGTAATTACAGAGGTATCAGCCTACTAAGTACCGTAAGTAAAATATACTCAAAAATACTCATTCGTAGGGTAATGAAAATTACAAAAGACAATATATGGGAAGTCCAAAGTGGATTTATTCCAGGAAGATCATGTACAGATCAGATATTTAGCCTAAGACAGATCACAGAAAAAAGCTTGAGAGTAGGAAAGAAAGTTTTCTGTACATTTGTTGACCTAGAAAAAGCATTTGACAAGGTAATTAGAAGTAAACTTTGGGAAGTCCTTAAAGAGTACGGAGTCAATGGATGGCTTCTACAAGCGATAGAAAAAATATACTGGGTGTTTTTTTTTTAACTTGAGACATCGAAATATCTCAAAAAATACGCATCCTATGAAAAAATATCCGTAAGATAAACTTTTCATTTTCGAAGCGGAAAATCGACTTTGGAAAATTTTACCCCCTCCCTCCCCCCATAAGACAGGAGTGGGGGTAACTTTGTAATTTCAAATGAGAACCCCAATTTTTTATCACAGATTCTCCTTTATGAAATACGTAAGTTTTATTCGAAAATTTTTTTTCGATTCGCGAAAAAAACAAAAAATGAAAAAAAAAAAAAATGTTGTGGGTGGGGTAAATTTTTTCAAAGTCGCTTTTCCCCCTTTAAAATAAAAAGTTTTTATCACGAATATTTTTTTCATAGGATGCGTATTTTTTGAGATATTTCGATGTCTCAAGTTAAAAAAAACACCCTGTATGCAAGCAGTAAAGCGAGTGTAAGGGTAAATGGGAAACTGAGTGACTGGTTCGATATTATGCAAGGCGTGAAACAAGGATGCGTTATGTCCTCATGGCTATTTATCATATTTATGGATAAGTGTCCAAGAATGGCCTTCTTCAACGAAGAGGGCGTAGATCTCGAAACAGTGAAGGTACGTGGGTTAGCTTTCGCAGATGACAAGATTGTTACGGCAGAATCAATCGAGGACTTGCAAAGAATGTTGAATAAACTTAATACAAGCATGAAGAACATGGGCCTCAAAATTACCGTGAGTAAAACAAAAATCATGGTGTTTGAGGGAAAAAATGAGAAAACAATGTGCAACATTGTCCTAAATGATGATGGTTGCGTACTGGAGTTCTACTCACTGTAAACCAGGCTTAATTTTCAAATATTTTTAAGGAAACTTAAATTTGGACCCGGTATGCACTCGGGCGGACCTAGTTCATCTTTACTTTTTCGGAAACACTTAATGTAGTCTTCTCAGGGGCACAGAGTCTCAAAATTCTTCGAAAAATATGTTTAAACGACCTGGTTTTTTAGGTCGCTGATGACGAGTCCGGGGTCAAAATTGAGAAATACAAAATAGCGGATCCAATATGGCGGACTAAAATGCAAAAATCACGTGACTTGAATGAAAGGCACTACTAAAGAGTTTTTTTAAGTCGCTTATTACTATTCTACTATTATATTATTAGCTATTTTGGATTTTTAAATTTTGACCCCGGATTCGCCATCAGCGACCAAAAAAACTAGGGCATACAAATTTTTATCAAAATCCATTGAGTTCTGTGGCAGTTATTCCAGCGCATATATGTGTTATATTACCAGTTTTGTCACTGATTTTTGCTGCGCATATATGCGTCATTACCAGTTAACAGGTTAAAAACCTTTTAATTTTTAAGTTTCAACATTCATATCATACTTTATTAGCAGCATCAAATTGCAAAACTATTCAAAAGTTGTAAATATTTCTTAAAATAGTCTAAATAATTTAAATATTACTATTAATATATGTATATATACTATCATTATTAATACTGATATTTTAATAAAAATAACATCCTTATTAACATTTATTAACGTGCAATTGAATATTTTAAGTATTAACTCATTACAACTTAAAGCTTCACAGAATTCGGCAATAAAAACTGAGTAACTTAATATTCTTGTTCAATTGAACATTTACAATTTTTAAGGTTGCGGCTATACCTACGCGAAGCCTTGAAAATTGTGCAAGTTTCATTGGACGAGATGGAAAAGGGATTGGTTTTCCACCAATCCCAGACCGTCGTCAATTTTGCGCCATCTTAATTTTCGCGTCACTTTAGACACTCCGAAATTTTTTTTAATACTTTCAAAGCTTTTACCACATAACCTCAAAAATCATAAACCTATATTTTACTTACCTGGAATGTAAAAGACTCGTAGAATTTGATTGTTGTTTTTTTCCGTTGAAGAAGAATCATCAATTATTCAATGTGAGTCCAATAATGCATAATAAACGATGCCGAACAGCAAAATTGATGGAAAAACCGAATGATCCAAACACACAAATATCTTCAGTAAATCTAGAAAAACGTCTTTTCGACTACAGCGCCACATACTAGTAAAATTGTGGCGCGAAATTCAAATTAATAAATTGAAATTTTGTTTATTTAATTATATTATATGATTCTTATAATCTTATTGTCACAATTCAAGAATTTCAAACGTATATTGAAACAGATAAAAATCGCGAACGAGTTTTTGCTTGGAAAAAGTATGATTAAAATGTCAACAAAATTTCAAACAATGTTTATAACAAATCGTTAAAAATAAAATTTATTTTCGATACTTACAGCTGCCAGAAAAATTCTGAGAAATTGTTTAAATAGTATTTTTTTGCAACGAATATATTGCATGTAGAATTTTGGAAAAATAATCATTAAAATCCAAAATTCCATATTTTTTCAAATCGGTCAACATTAACCCGTGCTCCCGGGTTTTTGAAAAAAAGTATTTACCAACTTTTTGTAAATTAAAGTTCAGTCACCCCTTAAGGAACGTTTAAGAAATGATTTCCAGCCAATACATTTTTATTTCCCCCCCCCCCCCCAAATTCCCTTGTATTCTGCCCGGAAAATGCCCTAAAAATGCAAAATAACAGTTTTATGTAAAATTCATGCTAAGGTCGGTATTTTTTGGACCTTTTTCAACATGAATTATTTTATTCGATAAGTGACAAGTTTCAAAGTATTTTCTAAAAAATTTTGAATTGCTTAAACAATTATTATTTATTTAAACAATTTTTGTTTCGCCTTTAAATCGTAAAAAGTTTTTTTTTTTTAAATTAACGACACAATTAACGAACGTTGAGAGTAATATTTTTTAACGATATTTGGCAATTATTTAAATAGTTTTCAGAAAATTCGACAATAAGGAAGAGCTGTTCAAAAGAAAAGGAATATTTCCTGAGGAGTAAGGGATCGTCCATAAATTACTGTACCAATTTTACGGGGGGAGGGTGTCCCGCCAAAAACTACATTTAGTAACATGCTGGGGGGGGGGGGGCTCCAGGGGAAGTAATTTCACGAACCCCAATACCTTTTCCCCATTCCCCCCCCCCCTTTTCCCTTTTTAAAGAATATCTGTTTTTCTTCCGTTTTCAAGAAATTTCCCCCTTTTCTCGATTTTTCGTTAAATTTTTGTTTTGTTTTGTTAAAAATTCTACTAGTTGATTGAACTATTACATTTATAGTTGAAAATGTATCTTTTTTAGTTAAAAATTCAACTAATTAGTTCAAATTGATTTTTTTTAGTTGAAAATTCGTGTTTTTTAGCAGAATACTAAGCTTATGAGTTAAAAATTCATCTCTTTGGTTTAAACTTTAACTATTTTGTTGAATATTCGTATTTTTTTATTGCGTTCAATTGTTTTTGATTTAAATTAAAATCTGTTTTGCCTAAAATATCATGCATTATACTTTCCGTTGGGAATTTATCTTTTTTTTCAAATTCAAGTACCTGGTTGGAAGTTGAACTATTTATTTGAAAAATTAACTACTTGGTAGAAAAGTAACTTATTTGTTAAAAATGCATAGTGTCGGTTTAAAACTTCAACTGTCTTGTGGAAAATTCATCTATTTTGTTGAAAATTTGTCTTTTTGGGTAGAAAATTAATCTTCTTTTTTGAAAATTCATCTTTTTGGCTGTAAATTCAACTATTTTGTTAAAAGCTCATCTTTTTCGGTTCAATTTACTGGAAGAAGACTCTTTTTTTTTTTGAAAATTAACTTCTTTAAACTTAAAATGTAACTATTCCATTTTTACTCGAAAATTTATCTTTTTTAATTGTAAATACAATATTTTGGTATAAAATTCAACTTTTATGTTAACAATTTAAATATCTTGTTAAAAATTTAAATACTTTGTTAAAAAATTTAAATATTTGGTTAAAAATTAAATATTTTTTTAAAAATAAAATATTTTTTTTTAAATAAAATATTTTGTTGAAACTAAAAATATTTATTAAAAAAATTAACTACTTGGTAAAAGGGTAACTTTTGTTTTTAAAAATTCGTCTTTTTGGGTAGAAAATTAATATCCCTTTTTGAAGATTTATTTTATTGGCTGTCGATTTAACTATTTTGTTAAAAGCTCGTCCTTCTTGATTAAATTTAACTTAAGGAAAATTCATTTTTTTGTTAAAAATTAATTTCTTTAAACTGAAAATGTATCTATTTCATTTTTGCTTGAAAACTTATCTTTTTTAATTGAAAATACTATCATTTTGGTATAAAATTCAACTTTTTTGTTACAAATTCAAATATTTATTTAAAAAATTAACTACTTGGTAGAAGATTCACTTTTTTGTTGAAAATTTGTCTTTTTAGGTAGAAAATTAATCTTCCGTTTTGAAAATTCATCTCTTTGGCTGTAAATTCAACTATTTTGTTAAAAACTCATCTTTTTCGGTTCAATTTACTGGAAGAAAATTCATTTTTTTATTGAAAATTAACTTCTTTAAACTTAAAATGTAACTATTCCATTTTTGCTCGAAAACTTATCTTTTTTAATTGAAAATACAATTATTTTGGTATAAAATTCAACTTTTTTGTTAAAAATTTAAATATTTTGTTACAAATTTAAATATTTTGTTGTAAATTAAAATATTTATTTAAAAAATTAACTACTTGGTAGAAGATTAACTTTTTTTGTTGGAAATTCGTCTTTTTGGGTAGAAAATTAATATTCTTTTTTGAAAATTGATCTTATTGGCTGTCGCTTTAACTATTTTGTTAAAAATTACTTTCTTTAAACTTAAAATGTAACTATTCCATTTTTGCTTGAAAACTTATCTTTTTTAATTGAAAATACTATTATTTTGGTATAAAATTCAACTTTTTTTGTTAAAAATTTAAATATTTTGTTGTAAATTAAAATATTTATTTAAAAAATTAACTACTTGGTAGAAGATTAACTTTTTTTGTTGAAAATTCGTCTTTTTGGGTAGAAACTTAATATTCTTTTTTGAAAATTGATTTTATTGGCTTTCGATTTAACTATTTTGTTAAAAGCTCGTATTTCTTGGTTAAATTTAACTGAAGGAAAATTCATTTTTTTTTTGTTAAAAATTAATTTCTTTAAACTGAAAATGTAACTATTTCATTTTTGCTTGAAAACTTAT
>CAKNYM010046990.1:0-15445 GCA_932195095.1 Andricus curvator | reverse complement strand
TTGGTTCAATTTAACTGGAAGAAAACTCATTTTTTTGTTGAAAATTAACTTCTTTAAACTTAAAATGTAACTATTCCATTTTTGCTCGAAAACTTATCTTTTTTAATTGAAAATACAATTATATTGGTATAAAATTCAACTTTTTTGTTAAAAATTTAAATATTTTGTTACAGATTTGAATATTTTGTTGAAAATTAAAATATTTATTTAAAAAATTAACTACTTGGTATAAGATTAACTTTTTTTGTTAAAAATTCGTCTTTTTGGGTAGACAATTAATATTCTTTTTTGAAAATTGATCTTATTGGCTCTCGATTTAAATATTTTGTTAAAAGCTCGTCTTTTTTGGTTCAATTTATCTGAAGGAAAATTAATTTTTCAGTTAAAAATTAATGTTTTTAAACTGAAAATGTAACTATTCCATTTTTGCTTGAAAACTTATATTTTTTAATTGAAAATACTATTATTTTGGTATAAAATTCAACTTTTTTGTTAAAAATTAAAATATTTATTAAAAAAATTAACTACTTGGTAGTAGATTAACCTTTTTGTTGAAAAGTCGTCTTTTTGGGTAGAAAATAATTATTCTTTCTTGAAAATTGATCTTATTGGCTGTTGATTTAACTATTTTGTTAAAAGCTCGTCTTTTTCAATCAATTTAACGGGTAGAAAATTCATTTTTTTTTAACATTAATTTTTTAAAAAGAAAATGTAACTATAATTATCTAAACCAACTTTTTGGAGCGAGGTCCCAAGTCCAAGTCAAACCGAAGAAAGATAAGTTTTTAAATTTTCAAATTTTGAAAATGTAACTATTTCATTTTTGGTTGAAAAGCTTTTTTTTCTTTGAAAATTCAACTATTTTGTTAGAAAATTAAACTATTTTGTTAACTGTTCAAAATTAATCTTTTTGGATAGAAAATTAATCTTCTTTTTTCAAAATTCATATTTTTGGCTGTAGATTCCACTATTTTCTTAAAATCTTGTCTTTTTTGGTTTAATTTAACTGGAAGAAAATTCATTTTTTTGTTAAAAATTAATTTCTTTAAACTTAAAATGTAACTATTCCATTTTTGGTTGAAACCTTATCTTTTTTAGTTGAAAACCTACCATTTTTAATTGAAAATACAACTATTTTGGTAGAAAATAAAAACATTTTGTTACAAATTCAACTATTCTGCTACAAATTAAAATATTTACTTAAAAAAAGTGACTACTTGGCAGAAAATTAACTTTTTTCTTCAAAATCCATAGTGTCGGGTAGAAAATTCAACATTTTTGGTGTAAAATTCATGTATTTTTTTGTAAATTTGTCTTTTTAGGCAGAAAATTTATCTTCTTTTTCTAACATTAATCTTATTAACTGTGGATTTAACTATTTTATTAAAAGCTCGTTTTTTTTGGTTCAATTTAGCTGAAAGAAAATTCATTTTGTAAATTGAAAATGTAAATATTCCATTTTTGCTTGAAAACTTATCTTTTTTTTTGATAATTCAACTATTTTTGTGGAAAATTAAACTGTATTGTAAAAAATGTAAATATTTATTTTAAAAATTAACTACTTGGTAAAAGATTAACTATTTGTTGAAAATCCATAGCGTCGGGTAGATAATTCAACTGTTTTGTGGAAAATTCATGTGTTTTGTTGGAAATTCGTCTTTTTGAGTAGAAAACTAATCTTCCTTATTGAAAAATCATCGTTTTGGTTGAGGATTCAACTTTTTTGTTAAAAATTCGTGTCTTTTAGTTGAATTTAACCAGTTGAAAATTAATTTTTGTTGTTGAAAATTCAACTTTTTGGTTGAAAAAACATCTGCCTTGATTAAAAATTACATTATTGGTCAAAATTCACCTTTGTATTTTTAAAATTCAACTATTTTGTTGATTTATCTTTTTTAGTCGAAAATTTAACTGTTTTGTTGAAAATTCGTCCTTTTGGATTGCAAATTCATCTATTTTTTACTCTTCTTTGTGGTCGAAAGGGGCGACGAGGGGTCAAAAATATCCCAAAATTGGTAACGTAGTTTATGGACGACCCCTAAATTATTTTTAGTCTTTTTTTATGAATAATAAAGATTGAAAAATAAATTGAAATCCTGAAATTCAATAATTTATTATGTTTCACTTGTCATTACATGAAACACCTCGTCGGCCAAACACCACAAAATTTGCTACAAGGACACATTCCTTAAATAAACACTCGAACCACAATTTTTCGATCAAATACACTAACATTTTCCAAAAGGCAGTATTAATTGTTGCTGGTTTTGTTTTTTACACTTAGTACGTTTCGTAGAAATCAAGCAACTTTACAAATCTTTTCATTCCCGTCGAGGAAAATACTTTGGTTATACTACAGTTTAAATCGTGACTTCAATCATTGTAATGTCAAACTATTAGTTTAAATTAAATATAAGGTGCAACAATTTCAACTAGAAACACAAAACATAATAAGAAAAGAAAATACAGATCTTGGCAGGAGACTAAAAATGTGAAACAATGAGAAACTAGAGAAAAAAAAACTCGAGTTTTAAAATATGAACCTGATAACTTAATTGATAGTAACTAGGTTAAAATAATTAGATATGTAATTAGAAAATTGATTGGCTAAACGCCTCCACCAATAATGGCTAATAATTGCTCCGAGTTGAGGGCGTTTAATTCTTCGAGTCTTCGCTTTCCCCGTCGAGAGGATCTTCTTCTTGGGCTTTTTTCCTTTAATCTAGCGGAATCCTCGGGATCGTCCGTGTCCTCGGTGAGACACTCGTCATTATCTTCACTGCTAAGTTGAACCTGAAGATATTTTCATTCGCATCTCTAATAATTTCTAATCGCAAAAACTCACCAGAGTCAACACCAACCGAAAGTGATAGAGTGCAGAGAAAAAAGAAGGATGCTAATTCTTCCTTTCGATTCTACTTTTAGAAATTGAAACTTTCCAGTTTTTTATTTTATTCGAGGTGGCCACGAGAGACTCAGAAAAAATTCCCGGAGTTTCCTCGGGTTTCAAGGATTTTTCCTGGATATTCGAATATTTAAATTCAAATCTTCCAAGCAAAACAATTTATAATTCCAAGAATTCAAAAAAAGATTTCAAATTAACGAATTCAATGCGGAAAATTAAAAATGGTACAATTAAACAAAAATTATTCCAAATTAAAACTGTCAAAGTGGAAAATTGTTCAACTAAGGTTTTCAATTTGTAATTGTACAATATTGAGTGACGAAAGTTGTCTAATTTATAAATTTTTAATTTAAATAATTCAGTTCCGAATGTTTTAAATTTAAAACGACTTAAAAAAAAGCTCTTTCAACTCAAAATTATTTAATTTTGAACGCTTAAAATTTAGAATTCATACAATTTCTCAAATTGAAATTATGAACCATTTTGAACGACTTATATTGGAAACCGAATAATTTATATATATTTCAATGAATTTAAATTTATTTTTAAAAAATCTTCGAATTTGAAGTTTAAATTTGAAACGAAACGAATGCTCAAAACTTTAAATTGAAATCATTTTAATTTGAAATTCAAAATTATTTGTTAAAAAACCTTTCAATCAAAATTGATTTCATTTTGAACGCATAAAACTTCAAATCAAGAAAAAATCTTATTTGAAATTGAAAATACATTAAAAATTTAAATTTGAAATGAAACAATTTTTAACATATTTCTATAAAGTTGATAAAAATTTCCACTAAAAAATTTTTTGAAATGTTTAACGATTTAAATTTGAAATCAAGCCATTTTAATATATTTCAATCAATTTAAAATTATTTTTAAAATCCCCTTCAGTTCAAAATTATTCAATTTTGAATGATACAAAATAAAAATAGATCAAACTTTTCAATTTGAAATTTAGATTTGAAACGAAACCATTTTTAATATATTAAAATCAATTTCAAATTTAAAAAAAGCTTTCCATTTGAAGTTATTCAATTATGAACGCCTAAAACTTAAAATTTACAAAAATTTAATTTGAAATTGAAAATTAATTTTAAAAATGCTTTCAATTCAAATTTATACAATTTTGAACGCATAAATCTTAAAATTAAGAAAAAAATTGTATTTGAAATAGAAAAATGCTTAAAGATTCAAATTTGAAATCAAACAATTTTTAACATATTTCGATAAATTAATTTTGTTTAAAAACCTTTCAATTCGAAATTATTCACGTTTGAATGCTTCAAATTTCAAATTGATAAACAAATTTAATTTTCAATTAAAAAATGATAACGGGTTTTAATTTGAAAACATTTTTTTACTATATTTCAATGAATTTAAAATTATTATAGAAACTCGTTCAGTTCAAAATTATTCAATTTTGAATGCTAACAAATAAAAATTTATGATAATCTTATTTTGAAATTTAAAGCGAAATTAAAAAAAAATTAATTGCAATCAACTTCAAATTATTAAAAAAAAAACTATCAATTTGAATTTATTCAACTATGAACGCTCAAAACTTTAAATTTTTCAAACTTTAAATTTGAAATTCAAAATTACTTTTAAAAACGCTTTCAATTCAAATTTATTTAATTTTGAGCACATAAAACTTAAAATTAAGAAAAAACTTTATTTGAAATAGAAAAATGTTTAAAGATTTAAATTTGAAATCAAACCATGCTTATATATTATATAAATATTTCTACAAATTAAAAATGATTTTTTTAAACCTTTTAATTCGAAATTATTCACTTCTGAACGCTTCAAATTTTAAATTTTAAATTGATAAAAAAAATTAATTTTGAATTAAAAAATGTTAAAAGATCTATATTTTAAACGAAACCATTTTTAATATATTTCAATCAATTTAAATGCTAAAAAATAAAAATTTATCAAAATTTTCATTTGGAAATTAGAAACGAAATTTTTTGAAATATATTGTAATTAATTTCAAATGATTAAAATAGGCCTTTTAATTCTATGTTATTCAATTTTGAAGGATCTAGAGTTAAAATTTTAATTTGTAGTTCAAAATTATTTTTAAAAAATCCCTTTCAATTCAAATTTATTCAATTTTGAACGCATACAACTAAAAATAATCAAATTTTTTTACCTGAAATGGAAAAATGTTTAACGATTTGAATTTGAAATCAAGCAATTTTTAATATATTTCAATCAATTTAAAATTATTTTTTAAAAACCTTTCAATACGAAATTGTTAATTTTTAAACGCTTTACACCTAAAAATGATAAAATTGTTCAATTCTGAATAACAAAAAATGTTAAAGGATCTAAATTTGAAACCAAACAATTTTTAATGTATTTTAATCAATTTAAAATTATTATATAAACTTGAAATTTATAAAACTTCAATTTGAATTTCAAAATTTTGTTAAAAAATCCTTTCAATTCAAATTTATTCACTTTTGATCACATAAAACTTAAAATTAATAAAATTTGTTAATTCGAAATAAAAAAATGTTATCGAAAATTTGAAATCAAACAATTTTTAATAAATTTCAATCAATTTAAAATTATTTTTTTTTAAACCTTTCAATACGAAATCCTTCGTTTTTAAACACTTTAAACTTAAAATTGGTAAAAATGTTCAATTTTTAATAAAAAAATGTTGAAGGACTTATATTCAAACCAAAATTTTGTTTACTATAATTCAATCAACTTAAAAATATTTTATAAACCCATCAATTTTTAAATTATTCAATTTTGAAGGCTAAAAAATCAAAATTGATCAAACTTTTCAATTTGAAATTTAAATTTGAAAGAAACTAATTTTTGATATATTGCAATCAATTTCAACTTATTAAAAAAAACCTTTTCAACTTAAAGTTTTTCCATTTTAAACACTCAAAACTTAAAATGTATAAAACTGTAATTTGAATGAAAATTATGTTAAAAAAACTCTTCCAATTCAAATTTATTAAATTTTGAACATTTCAATCAATTTAAAATTATTTTTATAAAAACGCTTCAATTCGAAATTATTCGTTTTTAAACGCTTTAAACCTAAAATGGGTAAAACAATTTAATTTTACATTACAAAATCTTAAAGGATCTAAATCTAATATCAAACAATTTTTAATATATTTCAATCAATTCAAAATTAATCAATTTTGAACGCTGAAAAATAAAAATTGATAAAACTTTTAAATTTGAAGATTAAATCGAAACAATTTTTAAAGTACTGTAATCAACTTCAAATTATTTTTAAAACCCCCTTTCAATTCGAAGTTATTCAATTTTGAACATCAAAAACTTAAAATTTATAAAACTTTTATTCGAAATTTAAAATTATTTGGAAACACCCTTTCAATTCAAATTTATTTAATTTTGAACGCACAAAACATAAAATTAAAAAAAAATTGAAATTTGAAATAGAAATTTGTTTAACAATTTAAATTTGAAATCAGACAATTTTTAATCAATTTCAATATAAAAAAAGTAAATTTTGAACATTTTGGATTGCAAATTATTTAATTTAAAACAGTTTTTATTTGAAATGATTAAATTTCAAAGTCTTTCAATTTAAAATAGTCCTATTTTCAATCTTTCAATTTGAAACTATTCAACTTTAAACTATTTAAATTTAAAGTCGTTCAAAATATTTTTCTTTCAAAGGCTCTCAGTACAAAATTATTAAATTTTGACATCTTCTAATTTAAAGTTGATATATTTAAAGCTTGTGAATGGTTAAATTTGAAAATTTAAAATCTTTCAACATTAAACTGAATGATATTTAGAATTTTATATTTGCAAGCAAAACATTTTTGAAGTATTATATACTTTAACCTAAATTTATCAATGTTTGAAGTTTTTGAATGACAAATTGTTAATTTTCATAAACTTCCGATTTAAAATTTTTCAATTTTGAACGATTTCAATTATAATAAAACAATTTCAATTCCTTTAAATTTAAAATTGTCCTATTGTCAACATTTTAATCTGAAATTAATTTCTTTTATTAAAACCATGATTGGGCAACGGTAAACAAAATAATAATAATAATTTCGAACGTTTTCAATTAGAAATTGTACAATTTTGAATAATTTAAATTTTAAAGCAGACAATTTTGAATTATTCCATAAAAAATTGTTCACCTTGAAGCGCCTTCAATTGGAAATTGTCTAATTCTAAAATTTTCAATTTAAACAAAAAAAAAAAAGGTTGAATTTTCGAATCCAAGTATAATTTTCATTTAAACGCTTTTTATTTAAAATTACTCATTTTTTTAAATTCTCAATGAAAAAATTTTAGAACTTGGAGAAAAAATTTATTTTAAGAATGTTTTTTGCAATTGCATTTTTTCTTACCAATTTGAAAAAATTGGTTGAATTTTAATAATTTGCCCATGACTGAAATAATTAGAACAATTTTTTTTAAAGAAATAAGTATGTTTGAAGATTATTTACTTAGTTTAAAAATTGGAAACAGTAAAGTTGAATTAAATTTTTTCCCTGGAAAAATAAGCCTTGATCTATTAAAATTTAACCATTTTCTAAAAATTGGTAAGAAGCTACAGTAAGAAAAAATTCAATTACTTACAAAAACTATTGTTAAAATCATTGTTTTTTGTAAGTTTAAAACTTTTTCACAAAAATAATGTTTTTTCTTTCATAAGACATGACTGATAATATCATTTCAATTGTTAAATTCATAGAAAACTTTTTTTTCCACAGACCTGATTTTCGGCACAACTAATTTAAATGGCCCAACATAAAATCAAGTATGAAACTGAAATTATTAAATTTTTAGCGACTTTAATTTAAAATTATGGAATATATAAAAATAAAGTTTAAAATCGCATTTCGTCAATTTCAAGCGCTCGTTTAAAAGTGTTCAATTCAAAAAATCTTAATCTGAAATTATTCGATTTTGATCGATCAGGAATAATGAATAAATTATTTTTTTAAATAGAGAGACTAATTGATAAAAATTAAAACCCTAAAGAATGAACAATCCTTAAATCAGTCTTTATAATTCAACAATTTAAAATTAGAAGTGACTCAAAAAATGGCACTCTGAATTTGTGAAAGCAACTTTGGAAAATTTCCCTTTCTTCAATCGTGGATTCAGGTTCGTGGTGAAAAAATTCAAAAACTTAAAAAAAATGATAAGCAAGATCTACACATACAAGACTAAATATAGATTTTATTTTCTAATTTCCACAATTAATTGCACCTACTCCTTAGTCCGTTAATTCCTAAATCAAAATGCCCATTCCTCCCTAAATAATAAACGATCAGGGGAAAGGTTAGTGCATAAAATGCTCAATAAAAAAAATGAGACTGTAAAAAAGAAGAAAAGAGACTTTTTTGTAAAACATGTATCTTGAGAAAAAAAGATTCAAACAAGAAATTACATGACCAAATGACTTTCGCTTGAAGCCTGGAATCTAGTAAGTATTGAAGAAAAGAGCAAAAGGAAGGAAGAAAAAAATTCTCAAGAAAATAGCTGGAAGGAGTAAAAAATTCATTAAAGCTTGATAATAAAAATCAATTTCTTAAACAATGCCCCCGATTATGCCTGTTTCTTTACACTTAAAACTTAATTAAAATTTCAACTACAATCCATTTGTTCACTCCTAGATTTCCTAATTTTAATTATGCTTTTCTTTTTGACAAGCAACGAGATTTCAGGCTCTGTCGTCGTGATAAAGTAACAAATTGATAACTAATTAATCTAGATAGATATTAAAATAATCACATATACGCTCAGGTATATGCAGCATTCTACACTCAACCCAACAATTTCTTGAAAACGCAATTTACATATTTAGCTTCTTTAGAAAATTGGCCGTGGATATTAAATATCCATGAGAAAAAACCCGTCGAATCGAGTTGAAAAATTCGGGAGAGTAAGAAAGAAGAAGAAGAATAATTCGGAGGATCGAGAGTTTTTTTGTTTTTAAGACATGGCGGAGTGGGGTCTTCGTTTCGATTTGCTACGATTGTACGAATGCCTTCGGCTTACCTCCACTATCGAGACTCTCGAAGATTGGTCCTCTTTTTTAATCAAAGACTTTCTTGACAAAATTGGGCTCGAGCTTCCAAATGGAGAGAACGATCGCTTTTCAAAATCCGGGTCTAGCTTCTCGAATTTTTCTTTGATGTCTTTCACATCTATGATTGGTGCATCCGAGACGGGCAGGCCGTTCTGATGAGTTTTGCAGATGAGACCTCTTTTCGATTCGGTCAGGTATTTATTCAGGTGGACTGAAATTAGATACATGGACATTTTCAGTTTAAAACAAACTAATTAAAAAAAATTCAACAAAATAGTTAAAAGTTTCAACTGGAATAGTTCAATTTTCAGTAATAAACATTACTTTTCAGCTAAAGAAAAAACGAATTTTTAACAAAATAGCTCATTTTCAACCAAAGGGATGAATTTTCAACTAAAATGATCAATCTTCAATACAAAAAATTTATTTTTAACAAAAGAGTTGAACTATCAACCACGTAATTAAATTTTCATTCTAGTAAAAAACATGCATTTTGAACGACAAATGTAGGAGTTGATATCTCAACCAAAAAAGGTTTTAATTTGTAATCAAAAACACCTGAATTCAACAAAAAAATACGACTTTTCAATATGAGTTGAATTTTCAATTAAGAAAGATTTTTCTGTCAAGAGAGAGACAAAATTGCAAAAAACTGTTGAATTTTCAAGTAAAAAGATGAATTTTCAACCAAGAAGATTAATTTTCTACTAAAAAGAACGAATTTTCAACAAAATACATGAATTTTCAATCAGACACTTGAATTTTCTACTGAAAACGATCAATTTGCAAACAAAAATAATTTTACCTAGTTAAATTTTCAGTTAAAAAATCTAATTTCAAATTTAAAAAAAAAACGAATTTTCAACAAAATAGTTAAATACAGTAATATAAAGCTACTTTTACAAATGAAGAATTATTTTTATTCAATTTTGTATTGCTTATTCTTGAAATCGATTACGATCGCATTCAAAAATTGTTAAATTCGGAACTTCTTTATTTAAACAATTTTTAATATACCGAAAATTGAGGGTTTCGTTGGAAATTATACTTTGAAACCATATGATTGAAATATGAATTTCTTAATTTTGTAGTGTTTGAATTTGAAATTATTCGATTTTGAACGTTTCAGGCCTCACACTTTTTCGCGCTCAAAGGGTAACAAATTCAGGATAACTTCATAAGACTTCAAAAAATTTCAAGTTAAATTGAAACGAATTCAAATGAATTCGAAAAAAAAATTTTTAATCAAAAAAATTCTATTGATTTCCGTAAAATTAAAATGAATATAGAGGAATTTAAGGTAAACAAGAAGAATTCGATGATATTCATAAAAATTCAAGGGGAATTTAAAAAAAAATTCAAATAAATTGAAAACAATTTAAAAATATGAAAAAAACCATTGAATTCAGTAACTTTGAAATGAGCTTCAAAAAATTCAAAGGAATTCAAAAGAATTTGATGAAATGCCTAAGAATTCAAGGTGACATAAAAGATTTCAGGATCAATTAAATAAAAACTTTTATAAATTAAAAAAAATCGATGTAATTAAGTAGAATTGAGTAAATTTAGAAGAATTCAAGTGAATTAAAAAAATTCAAGAGAATTTCAATGAAATTAAAAGAATTCACGGTGAATTCCAAAAATTGTTGTCAAATTTCTTCAAATTTTTGAAACCCTACTAAATTTTAACTAAAAAAGTGACTAATGACTACAAACCAATTCAAAAGAACTCAAATAAATTGGACAAATTTTTTTAAATCGAAAAAATCAATTTTTTCAGAAAATCTGAGAGTTTAGAGGAATTTAAGGAAAACGAGAAGAATTCGATGAAATTCATTAAAAATCAAACTGAATTTAAAAAACAATCAAGTGAATTCAAAACAATTCAAAAATATGAAAAAATTCAAAAGAATTCCAAAGAATTTAAAAGAATTCAGGATAAATTAATAACAGGGTGTTCCAGCGATTTTTAGGAACGAAATTCAAGGTCTTTTCCAGGTTTTCCAGGTCAAGAAGTCAAATTTTCCAGGTCTCCTTTTTTTACTTCAAATAATAAAATAACCGTTTGTTCTAGATGTTAAAAATGAGCCATTTCATTTTTTATTGACCAAAATTTTTTAAACAAAGCAGAATCATAAATAGAAAAATTCTTAATTTTTTGCGAACCTAAGTCGTCTGTGAAATTCTTGAAATCTTTGTGAAATATTTGAAATCTTTGTGAATTCTTTGAAATCTCCTGAAGTACTTAAAATTTTTGTGAAATCTTGAAATTTCTCTGAAATCTTTTGGAATCTTTTTAAATTTTTGTAAAATATTTAAAAACCTAGAAATCATTAAAATCTTTTGAAGTATTTATTAAATATTTGAAATAATTGTGAAATCTTAGAAATCTGGTTTACTACAACCTTTTTAAAACCTTAAAAATCTTTTGAAAATTTTAAAAGCTGTGGAAACATTCGAAATCTTTGTGAAATCTTTGAAATCTGGTGTACACGCCTTTTTAAAATCTGTGAATTCCTTGCTATACTTATGAAATGTTCGAAATCTTTGGGAAATTTTTTTGAAATCTTTGGAATTCTTTTGACATCTTTATGAAATTTTTATGAAATCTCTGAAATCTTTCGGAAATCTTTTGTATTCATTTGAAATCATTGAAATATTTTTAATCTGTGTAAAATCTTTTTAAACCATGGCAATCTGGTTTACTATAACATTTTTAAAATCTTTGAAATCTTTTAACGATGAATCTTCAACAGAAAAAAATTAATTTTTTACAAAATAGTTCAAATTTCAACCAAAAAGATGATTTCTCAACGAAAAATGTAATAGTTGATAGTTCAAACAAAACAGAATTTAATTTAAATCAAAACAGTTGAATTCAACTACAAAAACACGAATTTTACACCAAAATACTTGAATCCTGAACGAAAACAGATTAATTTTTATCAGAACAGTTACATTTTTGACCAAAAAGGATGAATTTCCAACTAAAAAGATTAATTTTTCACAAAAAAAGACGAATTTTAAACTAGAATGATAGATCTTCAACAACAAAAATTAATTTTTAACAAAGTAGTTCAATTTTCAACTAAGCAGTTGAATTTTAAACCAGAAAAGACTTTAGTTTAAATAAAAAAAGTTTAATTCAGCCAAAAAATACGAATTTTCAACAAAAAACTTGAATACTAAACGAAAAGAAAAATTTTCATCCGAACAGTTGCATTTTTAAACAAAAAAAGATCAATTTCCTACCAAAAGAGTTGAATTTTCAACCTAAAAAGACGAATTTTCAACAAAAGAGTTGACTTATTGACCAAAATAGATGACTTTTTACAAAAATAGTTCAATTTTCGGAAAAATTATTAAATATTCAACTAAATAGGGTGTCCAGCGATTCTTAGGATCGAAATTTAAGGTCTTTTCCAGGTTTTTCAGGTCAAGAAGACAAGTTTTTCCAGGTCCCCTTTTCTTACATCAAATAATGAATTTTTATTAGCCAACATTTTTTAAAGAAAGCACAACCATACATAAACAAATTCTTAATTTTTTGCGAACATAAGTCGTCTTTGAAATCCTTGAAATCTTTGTGAAATCTTGAAATTTCTGTGAAATCTTTTGGAATCTTTGAAATTTTTTGAAATATTTTGAAATTTGTATGAAATATTTGAACTATTTGTGAAAGCTTTCTTTAATCTTTGTTTGTAAAGTCTTTTGTGTTCGTTTGAAATCATTGACATATTTTGAAATCTTCTCAAATTTGATGAAACCTTTTGAAATAGTTTAACATCTTTGAAATATTTGTGAAATCTTTCGTATTCGTTTGAAATCATTGAAATATTTTAAATCGTTTAAAATCTTTGAAATGCTTTGAAATCTGGTGTACTGTACCCTTTTTGAAATCTATGGAATTCTTGTATTCTTTTGAAATATTAATGAAATTTGTATGAAATCTTTGAAATCTTTGTGAAATCTTTTGTATTCATTTGAAATCATTAAAATATTTTTAATCTGTGTAAAATCTTTGAAATCTTTTGAAAGTTTAAAAATCTTTTGAAATATTCGAAATCTTTGTGAAATCTTTGAAATCTGGTGTACAAGCCTTTTTCAAATCTTTGAATTCCTTGCAATATTTATGAAATGTTCGAAATCTTTGGGAAATTTTTCTGAAATCTTTGTCAAATCTTTTGAAATATTTGTTTGGTTTTTCTTAAATAATCAAGATGTTCAATTTTTTCGACCAATTAGTCATTTTGTAATAATAAATATTACATATTTTTGTAATAATAAAATATTACAAATATTCATTAGAGAAAAAAGATCCTCTAGCTCCGATGGGAATCGAACACCACGTAGACTGACTTTTTCTCTAATAAATATTTGTAATATTTTATTATTACAAAAATATGTAATATTTTATTATTACAAAAATATGTAATATTTATTATTACGAAATGACCAATTGATCGACAAAATTTAACATCTTGATTATTCAACCTCACTGGTCGACACCATTTAACATAAAAAATATAGTTCTTAAATCTTTGTGAAATCTTTTTGATTTCGTTGAAATTTCGTTTGAAACCTCTTGAAATCGTTTCAAATCTTCGAAATGTTTTGAAACCTTTGAAATCTGGTGTACTGTACCCTTTTTCAAATCTCTGAAATCCTTTAAATCCTTTGAAAGTCTTAAAAGCTTTGTGAAATTGTTGTGAAATCTTGGAAATCTTTGTAAAATGTTCAAAATCCTTTGAAATATTTTAAAATCTTTGAAATATTTTGAAACCTTTTGAAATCTTTAGTAATGTTTTGTTATCTGGTGTAAACTCAAAAACCGAGTGATGAAACACTTGAAAAATCCATTATATGGCCATGGCTCATTCTAATTCTGAAACTGAATAACTGTTTTAAAAGAAAGAAAAAAAATGAATTCTAGGTTCGCGTGAAAAATTCAAGGAGATTTGCAGGTTTTTAAGTCGCTGCACACCCTGTTTAGAACAAAACTCGGTTTATTTTCCAAAATTTGTTATGGATTTTACAGAAAATCTTATATGACTTGAGAACTATTTGATTAAATTTTCAAAATTT
Organism: Andricus curvator; assembly: GCA_932195095.1. Lineage (NCBI taxonomy): Eukaryota > Metazoa > Arthropoda > Insecta > Hymenoptera > Cynipidae > Andricus > Andricus curvator. Next base: position 1,391 of record CAKNYM010046990.1, on the reverse strand, counting down.
TCACTAATCGTGGATAGCGACTAAAAACCTTTTTTGGTTCAAAATTCAACTACTTACTTCAAAATTCATTTTTTTGGTTGATCATTCATCATTTTAGTTGACAAATCTTTTTTTTTGTTCCAAATTTTTATATTTTGCTAAAATTTTTTAAATTATTTTTTAAATTGAAAATGTAACTATCCCATGTCTGGTTGAACATCAATTTGATTCAGTTGAAGATTCAACTATTTGTTTTAACAAAGTATAGAATATTAGAATAGAATATTAATATTCTTGGTGATTAATTCACCTTTTTGGTTGAAAATTCAACTATGTATCAGGTTGAAAATACCATTAAAAATTAAAACATTTGGTTGAAAATTCATGTATATTGTTAAAAATTATTCTTTTTTTGGTAGAAAATTAATATTTTTGGTTGAAAATTCATTTCTATAAAAAAGACGAATTTTCAACTAAAAAGGATAACTTTTTAACCAAAAATTGAATAGTTAGATTTTTATTTTAAAAAATTAACGCTCAACCAAAGAGTCAATTTTTAAACTGAAATGATGGAATATTCAACTGAAATAGTTACATTTCAGTTTAAAAAAATATACTTTGCAACCAAAAAAACAAATTTTCAACAAAATAGCTCATTTTTCAACCACAAAATTAATTTTTAACCAAATAGTTTAACTTTCAAACAAGTATTTAAATTTTCATTTCAAAACAGATGAATTCGGAATGATAAATGTAGTAGTTGATGTTTCACCGAAAAAATACGACTTTTCAACATGAGTTGAAATTTCAACAAAAATGATGAATTTTCAACTGGAATAGTTGAATTTTAAACCAAAAAGATAAATTATCAAAAAAAAAGATGAATCTTCAATTAGAAAATTGCATTTTCAACCAAGAAGATTAATTTCTACTAAAAAAGACGAATATTAAAAAAAAAACTTCAACCAAAAACTGAATAGTTAGATTTTTAGTTAACAAAAAACCAAAAACATTAATTTTTAACAAAATAGTTTAACTTTCAAGCAAGTATTTAATTTTTCATTAAAAAAAAAATGAATTCTGAATGAAAAATGTAAATATATATTTCAACCAAAAAATACGACTTTTCAACTAAAATGATGAATCTTTAACTGAAATAGTTGAACTTTCAACTAAAAAGATGAATTTTCAACTAAGAAGATTAATTTCTACAAAAAAAAAACAATGAATTTTCAACTAAAAACCATAATTTTTCAACAAAAAATTGAATAGTTAAATTTTTAATCAGAAAAATTAATGTTCCACCAAAGAGATGTATTTTTAACTAAAATTACGGAATATTCAACTGGAATACGTACATTTTCATTTTAAAAAAAATAATTTTCTAAACAAAACAAAAATTCCAACAAAAT
>CAKNYM010046988.1:102682-118923 GCA_932195095.1 Andricus curvator | reverse complement strand
AAGGATAAGGAAGTTTTCATCGATCACGATTTGACGAGAAAGGAAAGGGATGTACAGATAATGCTGTACGACAGGGCTAGGAGGGAGAGGAGTGAAGGGAGATCGGCGAAGGTAGGATATCGGAACATAAAAATAGACGAGAAAATGTGGGTGTGGGACGAGGAGAAAGAGGTGTTGAAGGAAGTGCAGGGGACTTTTGTTTCGTAGGAAGTAGGGGGGCGGGGGTAATGCAGGGTAGAGGAGTTGTGAAGGTGCTTTACTGGAACGTAGCAGGGGTAAAGAAGAAGGATGAGGAGTTCTGGAGGTATATCCAGGAATTTGATGTAGTAGGACTGGTAGAGACGTGGGTGGAAAGAAAGGAATGGGATAGAATAGAGCCAAAGCTGCCAAGGGGGTATGAGTGGAGACTCCAGGAGGCGGTCAGAGTGAAGAAGAAAGGAAGGGCTAGTGGGGGAATTATAACGGGGATTAGAGATGGATTAGAGGAAGAAGCTCACGGAGAGGTAGAGGGGGAGGGAGTGCAAATGAGGAAAGTAAAGATAGGAGGGGTAATGTGTAAGTTTGTGACAGTGTACAATAAGGATGGGATGGAAAGAATTAAAGAAAGGGTGGAAGACCTGTTAGGTGAAAGAGAAGAGGGTATGGTGGTACTGGGTGGGGACTTTAACGCGAGGATGGGGAGGGAAGGGGGCCTTTACAGGGAAGGGGAGAGCTTCGAAAGGAACTCAAAGGATAGGTTAATAAATAAGGAGGGGGAGATTCTAAGGGACTGGATGGAGGATAGAGGCTGGGCGGTGGCAAATGGTATGGCAACTGGGGACGAAGAGGGAGAATACACATACGTAGGTAGATAGATAAACGTTATGAATATGCAAGGGTGGGAGGAGATGGAGAGATTCGCAGTAGAAGGGAGGGTAGAATCAGACCATCAGCCATTAGGGTTGTGGATAAGGGGTGAGAACGGCGGAAGGCAAGGTGGGGAAGAAGTGTCGACGGGGGTGGGGGTTGGCTGGACGAGGGAGGCGATAGAGAAATATAAGGAGCAGTTAGGGAAGGTACGCTTTGAAGGGGAGACGGTGGAAGAGATATGGGAGGATTTAAAAGAGAAAGTGAAAGGGTGCGTGCAAAAGAAGGTATTCAAAAAGAAGAAGAAAGGAATGGTGAAGCCGTGGTGGGATAGGGAATGTAAAAAGATGAAAAGAAAGGTGAAGAGGAAGTATAAGAAGTGGAAAGAGGGTACTGCGAAAAGGGAGGAGTACGTAGAAATGAGGAAGGGGTTTAGATTGATGTGTAAGAAGAAAGAACAGGAAAAGGAGAAAGAGATGGAGGAGGAGTTAGGAAATGTTAAGACAGAAGGGGACGTCTGGAAGATAATAAATAGGTTTAGGAAGCGTAGAGTAGGGATAAGCGACAAGATAGGGAGTGAAGAGTGGAGGGAGTTTTTTAAAGAATCATTTCAGGGCTCAGATTCAAGGAAGAGAGATGATGGGAGTAGAAGAACGGGGGAGGCAGAGATGGAGGAGTTGAATGACGAGGAGATAGAGAAACAGATAAGGAAGTTAAAAAGGTCAAAATCAGCAGGGCTGGATGGGCTAGAGAACGAAGCATGGCTGTTTAGTACACAGGAGGTTAGGGAGAGGCTGAAGGAGGTAGTGAAGAAAGTATGGAGGGGGGAGGGATTCCCACGAGGGTGGAGAGAAGGATTAATAGTGCCTCTGTATAAGAAAGGAGAGAGGGATAGGCAGGAAAATTATAGGGGGATTACGCTAATGAATACGGCGTATAAAGTATACGCGATGGTAGTAGCGGAGAGGCTGCGGAAGGATGTCGAGGGGAAAGGAATATTGCCAGAGACGCAGGCGGGCTTTAGGGCAGGTAGGAGTACTATCGACAATATCTACGTTCTGCAGCACGTGGTGGATAGAGAATTAGCGAAGAAGGGATCGAGAGTGTACGCGTTTTTTGTGGATCTAAAAGGCGCGTTTCCGTCGGTGGATAGGGGGAGGTTGTGGGAGGCGATGCAGGAGAGGAGAGTGGAGAGAGGCCTGATCGAGAGGGTAAGGGAGATATATGAAGAAACCAAAGATAAGGTAAGAGGAGGACAGGGGATTTCGGAGGGATTCTGGATGGATAGGGGGTTAAGACAAGGGTGTCCGCTTAGCCCGACGCTTTTTGCGATTTTAATTGCGGATATGGAAAGTAAGCTGGAGGCCGGAGTGGTAGGAGGAGTCAGGATAGGAGGGGTTAGAATTTGGTCGCTAGCGTATGCAGATGACATAGTGTTGTTGGCAAAAAGCGAGGAGGCCTTAAAGGAAATGATGAAGAGGTTGAGAAGATACCTGGATAAGAACAGGTTAGAACTGAATGCGGAAAAGTCCAAGGTTATGGTTTTCAGAAAAGGAGGTGGAAGGGATAAGGAAGGGGAGTGGAAGTGGAAGGGAAAGGCGGTGCAGGCGGTGAAAGAGTTTGTGTACCTGGGCTTCTTGTTTCGGAGGAATGGCGGAGTGGATGGTCACATAAAAGAGAGAGTGAGGAGGGCAAATGTGGTGATGAGGCAGGTGTGGGGGTTGGGAAAGAAGTTATTCGCAGATGATTTTGGAAGGAGAATGAAATTGTTTGACTCACTAGTGATGAGTGCGCTATTGTATGGAGTAGAGATGTGGTGGTGGAAGGAAAGCGAAGAGGTAAATAGGATACAGGAGAGGTATGTAAAGTGGACACTGGGGTTGGCAAGGAACACGCCTAATTATATTGTCAGGAGGGAGACGGGGAGATCGAGTGTAGGGATTCTAGCGGGGAGTCGAGCGTGTAAATATGAGGAGAAATTTTTGGAAGAGGGGGGAAGTAAGCTGGTTAGGGAGTGTTGGTGGGAGAAGGAGAACAGGAGAGGGGGTGGGAAGATGGAGGTTGAAAGAGAAAGGTATTTTAGAACGAATGGACTGCATATTGATGAATTGAGAAGGATGCATGAGGAAGGAAGGAAGGTATATGAGTTGGTTAAGAAAAACAGCATGGAGAGAGAGAAGACAGCAGGGGAAGAGAGAATAAGAGAGACAAGGTTTAATGGGAACTACGTGTGGATTATGCCAAGGGCGAGAGCGCAATATTTGTGTGAGAAAGCAGAGAAAGGAAGTCAGGAGCTTATAGCGAGGATGAGATGTGTGTGCATGGAGGGTTTCAATAGGTTCTGGCTCGCTAGGGAAAAGAGGATGTGTGAACTATGTGGGAAGGGGGAGGCAAGAGTGGAGCACTGGTTGGAGGAGTGCGTGGAGGTGGAAAGGAGTAGGATAAGCATGGAGGTATTGATGCATGAAAGGGGGGACAAAAGGGCAGTAGCATGGGTGAAGGGAGTATTGGGTAAGATGGAGAAGAAGAGAAGGAAGGAGGAAGAAGAATGGAGAAGGAAAGATTGTAAATAGAGGAGGAAGTAAATATAAGTAATTGTAAATATTGTAAATAGTAGATAAGTATTAGGTATTAGTCGCGGAGGCAGAGTTTGGTAATGCGTGGCAAGCAAGAAAGTAGGGACATGCGAGCGAGGCGAGGCGAAGCGAGGAAGGCAATGCGATAAGAGCGAGCGGCGTTAGATATAAGGTGTGGAAGGATGTTAGTTTTAAGGGTTAGTTGTAAGAAAATTCTGTAAAAAATGGAAGTGTAAGCAAGTCAATTTTTTAAGGCCAGCTGGCTAAAAAATAAACGTTTATCTATCTAATTACTCATGAAAATATGACTTCATCCATAATGTATTTTGTTAGTCCATGTTTGTTCTTCCAAATCAAAACACCTGTTTCGTTCTATTTAACCAAAATGTAGTAAAATTATTATATTGGAGCCTCGAAAAATTTGAGGTTTCAATTTTTAAAATGTTTTAAAGGACACTATTTAAACTATGCTATTTATAAATTTTAATGTTTCAACAATATAAAAAAAAAAAACTAATTTTGGTTCACTCCTAAAATAAAGTTGTTTTTATTGGAAAATAACCAAAAATTGAAATGTCTTGGATAATTTAATAAATATCACTACAGGTAAATTTAAAATATTTTTTTGTTCACAATTTTTTTGTTCATTATAAATGTTTTTCGGTTTATTACATGTACGTATATTATCTTAATTTAGGTTATGTATTACCTTGAAGAAGGCCTGCAACAAGGTCGAAACGTACGTTGGTTTAAATAAAATTGACGAATAAAGCATGATTCTTGACAACTGAATCTACTATTATTATTTTTACTGGACCGTATGACCAAAATAACAAATTCTTATATGAATTGACTTCATTATTAATAACAACGGTCGAAGAAAAATTTCAAAGTGTGGATAATATTCCATTCACTGAACATAGATAAAATAAATGAATCAAGAAATTTGTAAGTTTTCAAAATTATATCATTTTCAAATAATTTTAACTTAAAAACATTACAATTTAGTGATTATAAGTTGTTTCTTCAAAAATTTAATTGAAAAATGTCATTTACAAATTAAAAATTAAAAAAAAATGTAACAATGCAACTTTTAAAGTTTACATTCAGCACCCTGAAATTCGAACGATTCAAGGTTTATTTTATTTTAAATAATTCAATTTTATTTAGTTTATTTTTGAATAGTTGATTTAAAATGTCTTATTTTAAATAAACAGTCAAATATTAAAACAAAAATTTTTCAATTAAAAATTTTAAAACTGTATGCTTAAAAAATGGATTATTTTAGAATGCAATAATATTTGAATATAATTGGATATTGAAAAAAACATTTAATTATGAATATATTAATTAAAATGTTTTTGAAAATTGAAAAAAGATTTTGAAGTTTCAATCGGATGCATACATTTCATTAATTACTAAGGCTTTCGAATTGAAATAGTTCAATTTTTAACGTAATGATCTATAAACTATTTAATTATGAACAGATTCAGAATCGTCTTATAAAATAAATTTTATTATTATTCTATTGTTAAGAGTCGAACTATAGTTCAATTTTAAAATTAAATACTTAATTTATATTTACAGATTATCAACTTAACATTTTTCTTTTCTTTTTTTGTCAAAGTTAACCCGTGCCCCCGAGCCTTTGAAATTAACATGGGGGTTTAAATGGGAAAAGCTTGATTTTCAAAAAAATGGATAAAAGAGCTACTTGTTATAAACTTTTTGTGAATTAAAGTATTAAATAAGTATTAAAATTATTCTTTGAACATGCGATAAGATGTTCAGAGAATAATTCCCACCCAGCAAGTTTTAATTTTGACTCCCCGCCCCCCTTTCAAGCCATTGTTATTGTGCTTGGAAAGTGACCCAAAAACTGCAAAATAGCAGTTTTTTATTAAATTCATACTAAAAATGGTACTCCTTGGATTTTTTAACAAGAATTATTTTTAATTGATGAGGGACGAGTTTCCAAGTATTTTGTAAATAGTTTTTAATTATTCAAACAATTATTATTTGTTTAAGAATTATATTTTTCTTGAAATCGTGGAAAATCATTGTTTTCGGGATATAAGTAATAGATTTTATGTATGGTAAGAATGTTTTGTTTTTTACATAATTGGTCATTATTTAAACAATTTCCATTTGTTTAAACAATCTTTATCCCTCAAATTGCAACAAGTTATTCTCTGGAATGTATATCTCGAAAATAATAATTTTCCACGTCTTACAGAGAAAAACATATTTTTTAAACGAATAATAATTGTTTAAACAATTGTAAAATATTTAAAAAATATTTGGAAACTCGTCATTTATCGATTAAAAATAATTCATGTTGAAAAAAACACAAGAAATACCGTTTGTAGTATGAATTCATTAGAAAACTGCTATTTTGCATTTTTTCGGTTTCTTTTTCATTCTGTTTTGAGAATTCCCGCCAAGTATTTAAAGTCTAACAGGAGGAAAATATGCTGTGTCTAATTTGAAAAAAAGAAACAATTTTCAATATTTTTCTTATAATTTTTGAGTACTTAGATGTGTAATAATAATGATAAGTGTCATCCTATAGATGAAAACTCGTAACCTCCATTGTAGTTTTATGGAGGAAGTTTTCTGTCGTCACTTTGTAAGTCATAGGGTGACCTCTATTTATTAAAATAAAAACTAAGAGAAGTAAAAAAGTAGATTTCTCATTTTATCGATCGCCGACAATCATTTCGATTTATTTATTTTTACTATTACTTTCAATGTAAGTTGGTATTGAAGATATTATATAGTATATAATTAGTTTTAAAGTTTATTATTGAATTAAATGTATAGAAATGCAATTTCAAACAAAAAACATACATATATATCACGTAAAAATTACTTGAATGTTTCAATTAAAATAATTCTGTAGTGCTTTATATGTATTAACTGATTAATTAATTATTAACTGATTCTATTGAAACTTATATTTTCTGGAATTAGTTTAAAAGGTTATTAATAAATCAAATATTCAGCAATGAAATCTCAAATTAATAAAAAAATATAGAGTACAAATTATTTGAATATTTTAATGAAAGTTATAGTTTAATGCTTCTTATTTTTTGAACTGATTGATTATTTTTCAGCTGATTAATTTTTTTCAAAATATTAAATTACATGAAGATTGATTTTGATTTGTTTCAAAATTAAGTACATAAATTTATTATTTACTTCAAGGTTATGTAATTGAATATTAGCTATAATTTTCATAATAAAAGATTATTTATATTCAAAATACCTCTACTCCAATTGTATAATTTTTGTCAATTTTCGTGATGTTGTGAAATAAGTACCTGAATTATGCTTTCCACATTATATGTACATATATTTTACTTTTCTATGGAATTAGTTTAAAAGATTATCATGAATTCAAATTTTCAGAAAAATATAAATTAAAAAATATTCGAATGTTTCAATGAAAATAACTGTTTATTGATTTTTATGTTGTGAAATGATTAATTCATATGTACATATATTTAAATTTTTTTTTAAATTTGTTTTGAAGATCAGTAATAAATTAAATGTATAGAAATGCAATTTCAAACGAAAACAAAATTGATACAATGTAATAATTATTTGAATGTTTCAATAAAAATAATTGTTTAATGCTTTTCATGTTGTGAACTGATTAATTAATTATCAACTGGTTCTATTGAAACTTACATTTTCTGGAATTAGTTTGGAAGGTTATCAATAAATTGAATTATCAGAACTGAAAGTTCAAATTAAAAAAAAAGTAGGTATAGTAAAAATTATTTGAATGTTTTAATGAAAATTATAGTTGAATGCTTCTTATTTTGTGAACTGATTAATTAATTATTAGCTGATTAATTTCGTTCACAATATTAAATTACATAAAGATTGAATTTTAATTTTTCTCTACTAAATGACATAAATCGATTATTTATTTACAAGTTATGTAATTGAATATTGGCTATAATTTTTATAATAGAAGTTTATTTATATTTGAAATACCCGTATTCCTGTTACATAATTTTTTCAATGTTTTTGATCTTGTGAAATGAGTATCTGAATTAAATTTTCAAAGTTATGTGTACATACGTTTTAATTTTTTTGGAATAAGTTCGAAAGCTTACTATCAAGTCCAATTTCCAGAAATGCAGTTTTAAATTCAAAAAAATATATAAATCGAAAATAAAACATTATTTTATTATTAATTTCAATAATTATCATTATACATATTATTATTAGTTGATTCTATTGAAACTTAAATTTTCTGGAATTATTTAAAAAGCTTGTTAATAAATGAAATATTCAAATTTAGTTAGTTGTAATGTCGATGGGGGTGGGAGCGCGCTCAAGCTATAAAGCCTATTGTGCCAATAAATATTGTGCCACAATATTCATAAATGAGTGTTAAAATTTAAAAAAATATAAAGTGCAAATTATTTCGATCTTTCTATGTCGCAATGATAGTTTGATGTTTTTATGTTGTTAACAGTTTAATTAATTATTAGTCGATTCATTTTGTTCAAAATTCTAAATTGAATAAAGATTGAATTAAAATTGTTTCTCAATTAAGTAACATACATTGATTATTTACTTTGAGGTTGTGTAACTGAATGTGCGCTATTATTTCTATAATAAAAGTTTTTGATTTTAAGTTTTTATGAAATTAGTTTAAAAGATTATAAATAATTTAAATTTTTTAAATAATATAAGATAAAAATTATTTTGATGTTCCAATGCAAATAATATTGTTGATTGATTTTTATGTTATGAACTGATGAATAAACTATTATTAACTATTGACTGATTAATTTTTTTCAAAAAATTGAATTACCTTTAAAGATTCAATTTGAATTATTTTCAGTTAAATTACATGAATTGATTATTTACATTAAGGTTATGTGATTCAATACTGGCTGCTATTTTTATGATTTTATTTTTCCTTTAAAATATCTCCATTACAAGTATATAATTTTTTCAAATATTTGTATCAAAATTATATGCACATATGTGTTGATTTTTTATGAAATTTGTATAAAAGGTTATTAATAATTCAAATTTTCAGAAAAATATGAAGTGAAAATTATTTGAATCATTCAATGAAAATAATTCCTTAAAGCTTTTTGTGTTATGAAATGATTAATTGATTATTGGCTGATTAATTTTTTCGCAAAATTAAATAATATAAATATTTAATTTCAATTTTTCTCTATTGAATATTGGATATAATTACTATAATAAAAGTTTATTTTTTTCAACCTATTCCAGTTGCATAAGTTTTAAAATGTTTCTGATGATGTGATATGATTATCCGAATTTAATTTTCTAAATTATATGGACACACGTTTTCATCTTTTCTGGAATTAGTTTAAAAGGTTATTGATGACTGAAATTTTCAGAAAAATATAAAATCAAAATTATTTGAATGTTTCGCTGAAAACAATGATTTAATGCTTTTCATGTTCGGAACTCAATAATTATTTATTAGCTGATTAATTTTTTTCACAATATTAAATTACATAAAGATTCATTTTTAATTTTTTAATATTAACTAATATCAATTGATTATTAACTTTAGGGTTATGTAATTAAATATTGGTTATAATTTATATGATAAAAGTTTATTTATTTTCAAAATAACTCTATTCCAATTATGTAATTTTTGTAAGTTTTCGCGATGTTGTGAAATGAGTATCTGAATTCAATTTTCATAATAAGGTTTTAATTTTTTCTGAAATGACTTTAAAAGGTTAAGAACAATGAGAATTTGTTCGAAAATATAAAATAAACATTATTTGAATGTTTCAATGGGAATAATTCTTCATTGCTTCTTATGTTGGAAACTGATTAATTAATTATTAGCTGATTATTATTTTTACAATATAAAATTACATAAAGGTTGAATTATAATTAGTCTATATTAAGAATCATGAACTAATTATTCATTTCAAGGTTATGTAGTTGAATATTGGCTATAATTCGTATAATGAAATTTTATTTATGTTTAACATATCTCTGTTGCAACTATATAATTGTTTTAAATTTTCGTGCTATTTTGGAATAAGTATCTCAATTCCATTCTCGCAATTATATGTAAATATGTTTCAATTTATTCTGAAATTAGTTTTAAACGTTAATTATAATTATAATTTTCATAAAAATGAAATTTGAATTCAATTTTTCAAAATGACGTGTACATATGTTTTAGTTATTTAGCAATGTATTTTGACACGCTCTCCTTTTTCTAAAAAAAGGTATTTAAACATTCCAGTGCAAATACATGTTTATTGATTTTTATATTGAGAACTGAGAATCGGATCAGAATATGATTGTTTAAATTATAGGTATTAATTTGTTAATGATTCAGCGATGTATATTGATGCTTACATTTAAAAAAAAAATGGCCGTGAAAGTACCCGCAAATGTCATTGTACAAAAATTATGTTTTTTTAAATATATTAAATTACATATAATGTGCACACGGAATTTTCACATCGAGTTCCTCAATCTTTCTCAAAGTTCGCAGGTTATTTACGAAAATACATAAATATCCGATGAATTTTTTTCATATCCGAGACCTAGCTACTAGTTCGTGACTTTTTTACGGATAAATTTTTTCCGTGCATGAAATCTTAAAATGATATATCGCCATTTACTATTATTAATAGTAATAGTAAATTCTGCGTTACATGGATTCACTGAATACATTCTTTGAGAATATAATTTCAGCAAGAATGTGATTGGACAAAAAATATTAACAAATAAATAGTTATTCGAAAATTGAGTAAATGAGAAAAATGAATACAAAAGTTAGCGCGCGCTTGCGCGCGCACATAATAGTCTAGTAATAATGAATTTTCCATAATGAAATCTCAATTTTTATTATTCTTCATGAAGTGAAAATTTGAAAGATTTCAATTTCAGCTAACGTTTACCGAAGATGTTTACACATAAATCTGTCTTCGTTTAGGACGCACGTGATGTTTTTTTGTTATTTTTGAGAAATTAAAAAGTTCAGTTTTTTTTTTAAGTTTGAATTATCTGACGAATATCTATACATGTTTGTTTCAGAAATACATATACTTACACGATGTCATTATTAGACAAATTCCACACCACTTTCAAATGGACGGTATCCAATTACGCAAGCTTGTTAACTTCAAGTAATCCACAAACAAAATCAGAAAAATTTTCAATGGCCGAGGATCCCAAAATCGAATGGGTTTTAGTCCTAAAACTCTTTGATAATACGTCATCGGGTGCTGGAAGATGTTATTGTTGCAGTCATCAGGGTAGGTCTTGTTATCGAAACCAAAGTGGTAACCGCATTATATCACTTTATCTAGAAAACTGCAAGGCAGATGAAGAACCTGTCTCATTGAATGTCTTCTTTTCCATCTTAGACGATAATAATGATCAAATATTCACTCGAAAAGAAAAAATTTCGGGTGTGATTAATAATGCGGGACAATACGGGTTCGACAAGTTTATTTCTGAAGCAGATATTTGTCCAAGTTTTTTGGTAAATAATAGTCTTAACATTCTTTGCGAAATTAAAATTGACGACACTACTAGCTCGGACAAGTTGTCCTTCTTAAAAGGATTTGATTCATTCATTAAAAATGAAACATTCAGCGACGTTGTACTTCTCATAGGCAAAAAAAAAATTTATGCGCACAAACTGATTCTTTCGTCTAGTCCAGTATTTCTACAGATGTTTTTAACCGATATGAAAGAATCTAATTCGAATGAAGCCAAAGTAAACGGCATAAAATTCGAGGTTTTCAACGAATTGCTCAGATTTATGTATACCGGCAAGGTTGAAAAATTAGATGAACTAGGCTTAGAGATCTTTAAAGCCGCTCATTTTTATCAAATTGACGATCTTAAATTAATTTGCGAACACGTTTTGCGCAAGACTTTGAAAATTGAAAATTCGATAGATGTCTTGAAACTAGCAGATGATCACAATGCAGAAGTTTTAAAAGAGCATTGTGTAGCTTTTATTTTGAAAAATTTTAAAGCTGTCATGAAAACAGCTGCATTTAAAAATTTAAGTAAAACCCACCCCCATCTTCCATTCGAATTGCTTATTGAAATAGGATCGCATTTCTTAAAATAATTCATCGAAACTGATTCTGATACTTTTATGTATTGCAAAGCATAAAAATGTTCTTTCGTACTTTTATAAGGAAATGTAAAACAATATTCTTATTTTGTATCCACTCGTTCTCAATTTCAATAAATCGTTTCTAATTAATTGAAACAATCATTTTTTATTCTCCCATCTCGTGGAAATATATCAATTAGGATACAAATTGGAGACGGGGCATACTTGCTCCGTCTTCACAAAACATTTTTTGTCTTTTTACCATAGTTTAAACAATAGTTTCATTAAAAAAATATAAAATACAAATCTTTCTACAGCACTACCTATAAAGTTTATATTTTTCTAAAAGATATGGAACTCATACATAAAGAAAATTACACGGAATTTTTAAAACTGTCCAATAAATTTTAACTATTAGCCTGAATTATGTATTTATTAGGTTCTATCCTAAATTTCTAAATTATAAATTTTCCCAGACGTGAAAAAAAGAAAATTTTATTCTTATAAATTCCTTTAAGCCTTCATATATGGGTGACTTGACCGGGAAATGACCAGGAATTTAATTAAAAACCGGGAATTTACTTCTGATCACAGAAAAATTCAAGTTTTCATTATTTTAATTATTTTGGTCAATTTAGAAAAGTCATTTCTACCTTATCTACAGTCGCAGATTTTTCGGATTGTCTCAGTTTACTGTAATTAAATCATAATTTATTATTGACTTTTCATTATTTATGATTATAAGAAAAACCTTTTGCAATTTTTCGCTCAGATTTTTTTTCGTTCTCTTAAGTTTGATAATCGAATTGATGATATTTCAAACATAAAAAAAATAATAATTTTCTCAATTAAAAAAAATGGATTTATCACGTTTTATTCGCTTACTCCTAATTTATCCTGACTTCGAAGAGGAAATGTTAGAAAATGGTTATCGTTGTTATTTTAGGACAGAGTTTCCATAAAGAAATATAATTTCACTTTGAATAGGGAATTTTTGACAGTGAACAGGAATTTTTTTAAAGAATTATAATTTGGATTTAGAAGAAAAGAATTTAAAAGAATCTCTGTTCCAAGTCAGAATTTGTCACAATTTGAAAGTTCCCTCTTTCAAATTTTAGATAAAGAAAGTACTTTAGTTTTTAGAGTAGAAGTAGTATTTCAAAGAAGAAATATTGCTTAATTCAGGCCTCACAGACCGGTCCCTTCATCCCCTATTGTACCCTATATTCAGTTGAGGTCCCTGAAGTACCCTATTTTCAAGATTTGGTCCCTATCGTACCCTATTTGCAGCCCCTTCATGAAAATTTAAAAAAATTTATAATAAGATCAAAGCTTCCAAGAGCATTTTGAAAAAAATAGCAAAAATCAGGGAATTCCTGTAAGAAGTAACTGTAAAAAAATAAGCAGGGCTGCTACACATAGTCACTATTAGGCACTTTTTTCTCAAATCATTTTTCATTCACATTCTTAAATGAAAAGATCACATTATTCACTGAATTGTCCTGAATTCTTTTGATATATTTCAGATTACTTTTAAAGATTCTGAGAAAATTGTAATAGATTTCAATAATTTAAAGGGATTTTTAAGATTTTAGGGTATTTTTAAAACTTCTAAGGGATTTTCAAGAGCTTTTAATTTGAAATATTTTAGGGAATTTGAAAAGATTCCGAGGAATTTTTTATTAATTGGCATTATCAAGAACTTAACGATTTTCAAAAGATTTTAAAGGATTTAAAATATTTAAGGTTATTTTAGGTCATTTTAAAAGATTTCAAGTAATTTTTAATTGTTTAGTGGGATTTCAAAGAATTTGAAATATTTTAGGGAAATTTAAAAGAATCCAAGGTATTATTAATTTAATTAATTTGAAGGAATATCGAAGCGTTTGAAATATTTTAGGATAAAGAATTTTCTAGCATTTCGGAATATATGAAACGATTTTACAGGATTTATAAGATCGTAAGATATTTTAAAGGATTTCACGTTATTTTATCAGATTTCCGAGGGTTTCAATGACTTTAAGGGTTTTTATAACTCTCAATGTATTTTAATACATTTTCCAGGACTTCAGGAAATATCATCATAGAATTTCACAGGGATTTTATAATATTTAGTGGATAAAAAATTTGTTCACGAGAAGTAAGGTATTTTGCAGGATTTCAAAGGATTTGACATATTTTAGGAAATCTTAAAAGATTCCAAGGAATTTTTAATTGATTTTAATCATTTTAAGAGATTTAATAACATTTTAGTGGATTTTAAAGAATTTATTCAAGAAAAGTGTGTTATTTCGTAGGTTTTTAAAGATTTGAAGAGATTTAAAATTATTTTTTTGTATTTCACCCTGAATTCTTATTAATTTATCCTGAATTCTTTGAAATTCTTTTGAATTTTTTAATTCATTAGAATTCTTATAAATTTACTCAATTTTACATAATTCATTAAATTTTTTAAAAGTTTTTATATAATTGGTTTTGCAGATTAATTGATAAAATGACCAAAGGATTTGAAATATTTTAAGGTATTTTTGAAATTCCTTGGCATTTTCTAGAGCTTTAAAAAATTTCAAGGTATTTCAAAAGATTTGAAGGGATTAGAAATATTCTAGGTTATTTCAAAAGATTATAAATAAATTGTCAATTGATTTCAGTAATTTAATAGGATTACAAACGATTTGAAATATTTTAGGGTATTCAAAAAGTTTCCCATGCATTTTCAAGAGCTTTAAAAAGTTTCAAGGGATTTCAAAAGATTCAAAGGATTGGAAATATTTTAGGAAATTTTAACGATTCCCAGAAATTTTTTTATTTATTTCAATAGTTTGAAGGGATTAAAAAGACTTTGAATTATTTTAAGGTATTTTAAAAGATTCTAATGCATTTTCAAGAGATTTAAACAATTTCAAGGGATTTCAATATTTTAATGAATTTAAAAAATTTTATTCACGGGAAGTGAGGGATTCGTTGGGCTTCAAGGATTTTAAGAGATTTTCCAATTTTTTTTTACTTCAATTGGAATTTGCCCTGAATTCTTATTAATTTGTCCTGATTTCTTTTAAATCCTTTTGAACCCTTCTAGATGCACTGAATTTTGCTCAGGTCAATGGATTTTCCAAAATTTTTTGTTCAATTCATCTTGAAGTCATTAAAACTCAACTTAAATTTTTAGGCATTTCATGAAATTCTTTTGAATTCTCTTCAATTTTTTCTAAAATTTATTTCAAACTTACTCAATTCAATGAATTTTTTCATATTTTTAAGTTTTTGCCAATTCATTTGAATTTTTTTAAATTCACCTTGAATTTATATGCATTACATCGAATTCTTCTCGTTTCCCTTAAATTCCTCTAAATTCACTCAAATTTTACAGAAATAAATGAATTTTTTTGAACTGTCTTGAAGTCATTAGTCATTTTAGTTAGAAATTAGTAGAGTTACCAAGATTTGAAGAGATTTGAAATTCACCCTGAATTCTTTTCAATTCTTTGGGATTCCCTTGAATTTTTTTACTTCACTTGAATTATTCTAAATTTACTAAATTATACTTAATTCAATGCTTTAAAAAAAAAATTTTAGCAGTTTTTATTTAATTGATCCTGAAGTCTTTTAAGCTCACCTTGAATTCTCAGGCATTTCATAAAATTCTTTTGAACTGCCTTGAATTTTTCTAAGCTCATTTCAAAGTTACTGAATTCATAAAAGTTTCTTCATATTTTAAAATTGTTTTGAATTCATTAAGATTTTTATGAATATAAATTTATCCTGAATTTTTTACGCTTTGAGCACGAAAAAAGTACCCAATGAGCGTGACGAAAAGTACCCTTTGGTCCCTATATTTTATCCCATAGGGACTGTGAGGCCTGTTAAGCATAATAGAAAATTTTGTTACATTGTTCGTTGCGAATTCATCTTTCTTTAGTTAAAAATTCAATTACTTGGTTAAAAGTTACCCTGCTAAAAATTCCGGACGGATTTCGGACAAATTTCCGAATCCGGAATTTGTCCGAAATTTGTCCGGTCGAAGGAGCACGGAAATTAATCCGAATATTATCCGGTAGAATCCGAAAGTTGTACGGTCTGATGGATTCGATCAGTCCGGGTTAGATCCGGTTGAGCCCGTATTTTGCACGGTGTGACGGATGCTATCAATCCGGATTGTGTCCGGGACGTCATCCGGATTCTATCCCGGTGTATTTAAAAATTTTCCGGATAAAGTAGAACGAAAAAAAATAATAAATCTGTATATTGTCCGGTAGAATCCGAAAGTTGTACGGTCCTTTCATTATGCGGTCTGACGGACCGCCTAAATGTTATATAACAAGGTTATATAAGCAGTTTACACACGATAAATGCATTCTTCATTTATTTGACGCACACAAACCTATTTCTATAGCTTAACTTAACACTACTACATATATAACGCACTTCACTAACGCAGAATATCGCACGCTGAGTATATAGGTCGAAACGGTCCTTATATACTAACCAAGAAAATGTTTAGCGCTTGTGAGAAACGAACGATAAATCCGGATTGTGTCTGGTTGAGTCCGTGTTCTGTACGGTCTGAATGACGCGATCGATCCGGATTGTGTCCGGTCATGTCCGTATTTTGTACGGTTTGTCGGATGTGATGAATCCGGATTGTGTCCGGTCATGTCCGTGTTTTGTACGGTTTGTCGGATGTGATGAATCCGGATTGTGTCCGGTCA
>CAKNYM010046988.1:92087-102672 GCA_932195095.1 Andricus curvator | reverse complement strand
CGGTTTGTCGGATGTGATGAATCCGGATTGTGTCCGGTCATGTCCGTGTTTTGTACGGTTTTGTCGGATGTGATGAATCCGGATTGTGTCCGGTCATGTCCGTGTTTTGTACGGTTTGTCGGATGTCATGAATTTGGATTGTGTCCGGTCATGTCCGTGTTTTGTACGGTTTGTCGGATGAGATGAATCCGGATTGTGTCCGGTCATGTCCGTGGTTTGTGCGGTTTGTCGGATGTGATGAATCCGGATTGTGTCCGGTCATGACCGTGTATTATATGGTCTGGCGGATGCGATTAATCTGGTTAAGTCCGAAATTGTACGATTTTTAGGAATGCGATTAATCCGTTTCTCATCCGTTTAAATCCTAAATTTGTCCTTTCTGAAGAATGCGAATAATTTATATCTTATCCTTCTTTGCCCGATATTTTTCTAGTTCTAGTTATTCGAACGCAATATACCCTAATCTTATCCGATATAGCAAACTGAACTAAAAAAAAATGAAATTCGATACACTTATAGAGTATTTAATTATAAATGAGCGAAAACAGGATGTTAAAAAGTTGTACGAGAAGTCATTTTTGATTACATTTTTAATGCACTTTGAGGAAAAAAATTAGAACACTTTTGAACGAAGTATGTTGTAACATTATCAATCTATCTAACCGGGGTCGATTTTGAGTTTATCAATATTCTCAATTCAATTATAACTGCAGGTGGCTGATTTTAGTTAGAGATCTTAATTTTACTAAAAATTATACTAATTTTTAGTAATAGTAGTAATGTTGCATTTCAAACTTATCTCAATGATATTAATTTTCATAGAGACATTCGTTCAATTTGCGTTTACTTTTTCCTGTCCAGTAAATTGCAACCAACGATATAAGTTGATTCCAATACTGATAGGATATTAAAACGAGCCCTAACCATTTTATAACTAAACTTGATGATTAAATAAACAAAAATTGAGTAAGATTGATTCTTACGATAAAAATTCCCACTAAAATTTAAATCGTTAATTGACGATAAAAGTTGCGGATTGTAGATTCACTCAAGGGGGAGATGATTGCGTATTTTCGTGATTTGAATTCAATTTTAGAATGAATGATTTTATTATGAATTGTATTCTCCTTTCTTCCCTTCTTTTTGGATAGAATCGGACTGTTTCCGGAGTCGATGTTTTGGACTGGACGAATATCGGATTTGAGCGGACGATTTTCCGTTTTCACTTTAATTTCACCGAATGACTACTAAAACCTGCGGATTAATTTCGGATAGAATCGGACTATTTCCGGAGTTGATGTTTTAGACCAGACAAATTTCGGATTTAATCGAACGATTTTCCGTTTTCACTTTAATTTCACCGAATGACAACTAAAACCTGCGGATTAATCTCGGATAGAATCGGACTATTTTCGGAGTTGATGCGTCTTAGACCGGACAGATTTCGGATTTAATCAGACGATTTTCCGTTTTCACTTTAATTTCACCGAATGACAACTTGAACCTGCGGATTAATTTCGGATAGAATCGGACTGCTTCCGGAGTACATGTTTTTGACCGGAAGAATTTCGGATTAGAGCAGACGATTTTCCGTTCTCACTTTAATTTCACCGAATGACAACTAAAACCTGCTGATTAATTTCGGATAGAATCGGACTATTTCCGGAGTTGATGTTTCAGACCGGACAGATTTCGGATTTAATCGAACGATTTTCCGTTTTCACTTTAATTTCACCGAATAGCAACTTAAACCTGCATATTAATTTCGGATAGAATCGGAATATTTCCGGAGTCGATGTTGTTGACCGGAAGGATTTCGGATTTAAGCGGACGATTTTCCGGTTTTACTTTAAAAAACATAATTTCAGGTACTGAGTTCCGGACTAATTTCGGATCAAGTCGGACTCTTTCGAGAGTGAAAGTTTACGTTCGAATAAATTTCGGATTAGACCGGACTATTTTCCATTTTTAGTTCAACTAAAATAATTTCAGGTTTTGAATTCCGGACTAATTTCGGATCAAATCGGACTCTTTCCGGAGTCGAAATTTTTGGTCCGGACAGACTCCGGACATAATCAGACAAATTTCTGACTGTTTTCATACAGTTTTCGGATTAGACCGGACATATTACGGAAAAAAATCGTGAATCGGATTGATTTCGGATAAATTCGGACCAATTTCGGAATCCGAAATTTTTAGCAGGGTAAACTCTTAAAAATTAAAAAAAAAAAAGAATTTTGATTTTTTTTTTTTTTTTTGAAGATTCATAATCTTAATTGAAAATTCATCTCTGGTTGAAAATGTGACTACTTTGTTTAAAATCAATTGTTTAACTGAAAATTCAACTATTCCAGTATAAAATTTAACTATTTTGATGAAAATCCGTTTTTTGGTTAGGAATTAGATTTTTAACAGAAAATTTAACCATTCTATTTTTGGTGAAAATATATCTTTTTTGGACGAAAATTCAACTATTTGATTGAAAATTCATATTTTTTAGTTAGAAATTAAACTATTTGTTTGAACATTTATTTACTTCGTGAAAAATTTGCCTTTTTTGTAAAAAATTAATCTTTATGGTTGAAAATTCTACTTTTTGGTACAAAATTCAACTATGTCAGTTGGAGATTCATCATTTTAGTTGAAAATTCATCAGATTTGTTGAAAATCATTCCTTCAACTGAAAATTTGAATGTCTATTTTTTGTTGAAAATTGATCTTTTCTAGTTCAAAATTTAGCTATTTGATTGAAAACTTGTTTTTTCTTTGGATACAAAGAAATTTTTTTTCCGAAATTTCAACTATTTTGTTGAAAATTTGTTTATTTTTTGGTTAAAAATGATTTTGTTTTAAACTAAAAATGTAACTATTATTCCAGTTGAATATTCCATAATTTTAGATAAAAATTGATCTCTTTGATGGAACAACTATTTTTTGACTCAAAATTTAAGTATTCAATTTTTGGTTGAAAAATGATATTTTTTGGTTGAAAATTCATCATTTTAGTTGAAAATTCATCTTTCTGGTTTAAAATTCAACTAATGAATTAAAGATTTACAATTATTTATGTTTGAAAATTCATCACTTTCTTTGAAAATTTTGAAAGTTAGTTTTTTGTTGTTGAAAGTTAGTTGTTTTTTGTGGAAAGTAATTTTTTAACTGAAAATGTAACTAATTTCAATTGAATATCCCATCGTTTTCCTTGAAAATTCTTCTGTTTGCTTGAACATTAATTTTTAGAACTTAAAATTTAATTATTCAAGTTTTGATTGACAATTTAGCTTTTTAAGTAAAAATTAATTGTTTGATATTGAAATTCCAATTGTTTCAGTTGAAAATTTATTTTTTTAGTTATAAACTAATCTTTTTGGTTTAAAATTCAACTATTCCAGATAAAGATTCATTATTTTAGTGGAAAATTCATCATTTAGGTTGAAAATTGAACTATTTTCTTGAAAATCCGTTTTTTTTGTTGAAAATTAATTTTTCCAAATGAAAGTTTAACTAGACTTAATTTTTAAAATTAAATTTTAATAACATATTTTATTTTGTATGCACCGGTTAACAATTTCAATAAATTGATTTTGATGATTTAAAACAATTGATTTTTAAATTAGAAATTTAGCTGATACTTTTATTCACCAAAAATAAGAAAATTCTTATTTTATTATTTATGATGTTAATCAAACATCAAAATTTAACTGCAACTTGTCGAAATCTGCATATTACAGTTTTTTTTTTTAAATTTGCAAATTTTGTGGGGTTTCCAGAAATAAATCAAGGATTCCTCTTTTGCCAATATTTAAAAAAAAATTCTAATAAATGATTAATAATTTTTTCAGCAATTTCATTATTTTTAAACAACCAAATTTTGTAAAATAATTGTTAGCATCTCTGAGCAAAAAAAAAACTTTTTTGTCTTTTGAAATTTTTTCAAAAATAATATAATATAAATCAAATTTGTAAGCAACGCGATGAATCTTTAACTAATAAAATAATTTTTTCAATAAATTAGTTTAACTTTCAACTAATAAGTTGAATTATCAATCAAGAAGATGATTTTCTACTAAAAAAGACGAATTTTCAATAAAAAACATTAATTTTTAACCAAATAGTTAAATTATCAACTAAAAACTTAATTTTCAACCAATGATAGAACAGTTAAATTTGCAGTTAAAATAAATAAATTTCAACCTAAAAAAAAATAATTTTTCAACAAAATAAATTATTTTTCAACCAAAAAAGATGAATTCTCAATAAAAAAAATAAAGTTGAATTTTCGACTAAAAATGATCAATTTTCAGTCAAAAATGGCTTTGTTAATTTTTCAGTTAACAAAATTATTTTCAAAAAAATAAATAAATTTTCAACAAAACAGTTCAATCTTCAACCAAAAAATAATTCTCAACCGTGCAGGTTAAATTTTGAACTAAAACGATCAATTTTCTATCGAAATTAGAATACAGGTAAATTTTCAGTTCAAAAAATTGATTTTTAACCAAAAAAACTGATTTTGAACAGAAGAATTAAATTTTTAAGCAACGCGATGAATCTTTAACTAATAAAATAATTTTTTTAACAAATTAGTTTAACTTTCAACTAATTAGTTGAATTCTTAATCAAGAAGATTAATTTTCTACAAAAAAAGACGAATTTTCAATAAAAAACATTAATTTTCAACCAAATAGTTAAATTATCAAGTAAAAACTATCAATTTTCAACCAATGATAGAATAGTTGAATTTTCAGTTAAAATAAATCATTTTCAACCTAAAAAAAAATAATTTTTCAACCAAAAAAGATGATTTTTCAACAAAATAAATGATTTTTCAACCAAAAAAAGATGAATTTTTGGTTGAAAAGTTTAACTATTTGGTTAAAATCAATTTTTTTGTTAAAGATTTATCACTTTAGTTGAAAATTCATTTCTCTATTTAAAAATTTGACTATTTTGTTGAAAAATCATCTATCTGAGTAAAAATTTATCTTTTTCGGTAGAAAATTAGGCTTAGTGTTTGATAATTTATTTTTTTGGTTGAAAATTTATTTCTCTGATATAAAATTTAATTAGTTTTAAATAAAATTAGTTTTTTATTGCAAAATAATTTTTTTTTTAAATGGAAATTTTAATATTCTATTTTTTGTTGAAAATCAATCTTTTCTGTTAAAAACTCAACTATAGAAAATTTAACTATATGGTTGATTTAAAAAGAAAATTAATTTCTTTTTATTGAAAATTAATTTTTCAAAGTGAAAATTTAACTTTTTCATTTGTGTCGGAAATTTATATTTTTTGGTTGAAAATTTCGCTGATTCGTCTTTTTTAGTATAACTTTTATCTTCTTGGCTGAAAATTCAACTATGTTGTTGCAAATTCATGTATTTTTTTTAAATCGTCTTTTTGGTTGAAAAGTTATCTCATCAGTTTTTGACCAAAATTCATTCCTTTGGCTGAAAATTTAACTATTTTGTTGAAAATTCTATTTTCTTGATGCAAAATTAATTTTTTAATTAATGTTGTAACTATTCCATTTTTTCTTGAAAATTAATAATTTTCAGTTCAAAAAATTCATTTCATTGAGAACACATCTTTTATGGGTTAAAAATTCAATTATTTTGGTAGACAATTCATATTTTTGGTTTGAAAATTCATATTTTTTGTTCAAAATTCATACTTTGAATTTTGAAAACTCAACTGTTTTGTAGGAAATTTTTAAGCCAAAATGGGTTGAAAATTCAACATTTTTGATGAAATTTTTTTCTTTATTGACTGAGAAATCTTTCTTGGTTGAAAATTCAATTTTATTAAGAAATCCTTTGTTTGTTGTTGAAACTTATTTTTTTAAACTAAAAATTCAATCATTCTATTTTTAGTTCAAAATGTATTTTTCTGAGTTGAAAATTCATTGAAGAAAAAATAAATTATAAATAATTTAGAAATATATTCAGTTAATTTTTGATCCTAAAGTTACATTTATGCCAAAAATTTCTTTGAATTTTGTTATTTAGGATCAATGCAATCCACCGCCTGATTATAATTATTTAAAATAATATGAAAAATGGTAGGACAGATTGAGTAAAAGTAATAATAATAATAATTTAAATACTTGTAAAGCAGGTTTTTTTATTGACTGAATTTTTACATTTTTGAAGATTTATTAGAAGCAATGAACCTTTTTATCCTGGTATTCCAACCGCGTGTGCAAAATTTTTCGTATGTTGCCACCCCTTATCGAAAGTACGTCCTGCAATTAAAAAAATCAAATAAAATATTAAATTAAGAAATACAATTTGAAAAAAATCATCCACAATAATATCTTTAAATATTTATTCAAAATATAAATATTTTAAAGCATTTGAAATTTTAAAACCTTCAATCGAAATTAATGTTTAGAGGAAAGGTCAATCGTAGTAGTAGTTAAATAGTTAAATTTTTGACCCAAAAATTAATTTTCTACCAAAAAAGTCAAATTAAAAAAAAAGAAAATAGAATAATTTAATTTTAAGTGAGAGAAATGCGTTTTTAACCAAATAATATAAATTTTCAGCGAAATGGTTAAATTTTCAACTAAAAGGATTAAATATGTATCAAAAAAATTTTCGACGAAACTTGGAATAGATCAATTTTTAGTAAGTAGAAACTAATTTGAATAAAAAAACTAATTTTTCAACCAAAGACATGAAACTTCAACCAAAAAGATTAATTTTTAAATAAAAAAGATAAATTTAAAAAAAAAAATAGAATAGTTTAATTTTTTGTTTGAGAAATAAGTTTTTAAGCAAATAAAATAAATTTTCAACTAAACAAATGAATTTTCTACCATAAAGATTAAATGTCTAAAAAAAATCGAAATAAAAATGGAATTGTTAAATTTTCAGTTCAAAAAATTAATTTTCAATAAGAAAACTAATTTTCAATCGAAGAAATGAAATTTCAACCAAAACGAGTAATTTTTTAGTAAAAAAATAATAATTTTTAACAAAATACATGAATTTTTTACCGAAAAGGTTAATTTTCTACCAAAAGAGGACAAATTTTTAACGAAAGAGAACAATTTTGAACTAAAAAAGATAAATTTTCAACAAAAAATAATATAGTTTAATATTGAGTTAGAGAAATACATTTTTAACTAAATAAAATAAATTTTCAAGGAAATAGTTGAATTTTCAAACAAAAAGATTAAATATATAATTTAAAAAAAAATTTCGCCGGCAAATGGAATAATTAAATTTTCAATAAAAAACTAATTTTCAATCAATGAAATGAAATTTCAAGCAAAAAGATTAATTTTCTAGCAGAAAAGAATAATTTTTAACAAAATACATGAATTTTGAACCGAAAAGGTTAATTTTCTACCAAAAGAGGACAAATTTTCAACGAAAAAAAAAAATGTTAACTAAAAAAGATAAATTATAAACAAAAAATTTAATAGTTTAATTTTAAGTTAGAGAAATACGCTTTTAACTAAATAAAATAAATTTTGAACGAAACAGTTGAATTTTCAATCAAAAAGATTAAATATATATTTAAAAAACAAAATTTCGACGGCAAATGGAATAATTAAATTTTCAATAAAAAAACTAATTTTCTTAATTTTTTTAACGAAAAAGAACAATTTTGAACTAAAAAAGATAAATTTTCAACAAAAAATAGAATAGTTTAATTTTGAGTTAGAGAAATACGTTTTTAACTGGATAAAATAAATTTTCAACGAAATAGTTGAATTTTCAACCAAAAAGATTAAATATATATTAAAAAAAAAATTTCGCCGGAAAATGGAATAATTAAATTTTCAAAAAAAAAAAAATAATAATAATTTTCAATCAATGAAATGAAAATTCAAACAAAACGATTAATTTTCTAGCAAAAAAGAATCATTTTTAACAAAAGACATGAATTTTCAAATGAAAAGGTTAATTTTCTACCAAAAGAGGACAAATTTTTAACGAAAAAGAAATTTTTTAAAAAAATACATGAATTTTGAACCGAAAAGGTTAATTTTCTACCAGAAAGGACAAATTTTTAACAAAATAGAAAAAATTTTAACTAAAAAAGATAATTTTTCAACAAAAAATATAATAGTTTAATTTTGAGTTAGAGAAATAAGTTTTTAAACAAATAAATAAATTTTTTAAAGAAATAGTTAAATTTTCAACAAAACGAATGAATTTTCTACCAAAAAGATTTAATTTCCATTTAAAAAAAAAATCGAAACAAAATTTAGGTTAATTTTTAGTTAAACAAATTATTTTTCAATAAAAGAATTCATTTTCAACCAAACAAATGAATTATCAACCAAAAAGATGTAATATATATTTAAAAAAAGATTTCGACGACAAATCGAATAATTAAATTTTTGGTTAAAAAAATTAATTTTCAACTAATGAAATCAAATTTCAACAAAAAAGATTAATTTTCTTTCAAAAAAAGAATAATTTTTAAGAAAATACATGAATTTTCAACCAAAAAAAGTAATTTTATACCAAAAAAAGTAATTTTATACCAAAAAAAGAATATTTTTTTAACAAAATACATGAGTTTTCGACTAAAAAGGTTAATTTTCTAAAAAAAAAAATTAACAAAATAGCTGTATATTTAACTAAAAAAGATGAAATTTCAACAAAAAATAGAAAAGTCTAATTTTGAGTTAGAGAAATAAGTTTTTAAATAAATAAAATAAATTTTTAATGAAATAGTTGAATTTTCAACCAAACTAATGAATTTTCGACCAAAAAGATTTACATTCTATTTAAAAAAAATTCGACACAAAACTTAGGTTAATTTTTAGTTAAACAAATTATTTTTCAATGAAATAATTAATTTTCTACCAAATATTTTAATTTTTAATGAAATTTTCAACTTCATATTTGAATTTTTGACCAAAAAGGTTAATTAGTCACCAGGAAGATTAATATTCTACGACAAAACTTCAACAAAATACAGAAATTTAGAAACATATAGTTGAATTTCCAACTGAAGATGATTGATGCTCAACCAAACATGAAATAGTTAAATTTTCAGTTAAAAAAAAAATAATTTTCAATGAAAAAAACTAATTTTCAAACCGCAGAAATGAATTTTAAACCAAAAATATAAATTTTTAACAAAACATATTAATTTTCAACAAAAAAGTTGAATTAGTCACTGAGAAAATTAATTTTCTACCACAAAAGATGAACGATTTATGATAAATTTCATACGAACATAAATGTCTCATTTTTCTTACTCTTGGACTTTAAAAATAAAATTTTGATATGAAAACGAAATAATTTAGTACATTTATGTGACGAATATTTCATGAAAACGCTTTCAATGGAGCCTTATAGAAAATTCGAATCAAATTAAAATAGTCGAATTGATGAATAGTTCATCCGGAAATATCTTGAAAATGTATTTCTTATGTTAAACAAATATTAAATATACTTTGTCACATTATCACACACGCGGAGAGTCATATTTTGTCAAAAAAAAAAAAAAAAAATCTGTCAATTTTCAAGAATTGTTAGTACACCGAACTCTCGGTTTCTGTCCAGTTTCGGGGGTGGCCCGCAAATAACGTTGGCCACAAGTCGGGGGATACAAACGTAAACAGTCCGGGCCGCCTGAACCGTTTTCAATTGAAATGCATAATATTGCGCAATATACTCGACTGAGTACTCGCGCACTGCGGCCCTTCCGAGGCGAGAGTCGTAACCGTATCTCGCCCTGCGCGTTGAGGGCTAAGTCGACACTTGACTATAATGTTCGACAAAGAAAAAGGACACATTTTTCAAATTTTTATTATTCTAGTTCAACAACATTTTTGTACATTCTTATCCTATAATGAGAAGGTATTAGTTTTATGTAAAATTGGACTTTGTCTGTCTGTCTGTATGTACAAAAGAAAAACACAATTTTCCACAAGCGTCGGAAAAAAATTTGACCTCCGAAAACACTTTTTATGTCGTAAAATGTGCCATGTCATGCAGAATGCCACGAAACTCTTTTGATAAAGATAGAGCATTAGGATCCGCTTTTATTAAAAAAAAAACAAATTCACACGATTTATATTTTTCTTTAAAAAAAATACGGCTTAGCCCCACTATCGCCTTATCCCCACTCTCCCCTAATCCACAATCTTTAATATCGAACAATTTTCAGATTGGTAGTCTCTAAATTTGAACGTGCTTAAATGTTGGGAAATAACCCGCGTGAAAAAAGTTTGCCTGGCTCACGCATGGCAATAAACTTGGAAATATCTGGCTAAAGCATGGGTCACGGCTGAATGGTAGCATGGTTAAAGCCTTGCTCGTGTCCGTCTTCGATGCTTAGGACACGATAAACACAAATGATTATTTTGAAGAAGATGCAAGTGATAGAGAATATTAGCCAGCGTTGAAAATTAAAATCTTAAGTTTGCCAATAGCCGACACCCGAGTGCACCGGGACGTGCACCAGGTCGTTCAAGACGTCATCTACGAGCACTTTTTTAAAATTTAAATGGTGTCAATAGGCAAAATAACTACCAATGGTAAGTCGACGATCAGGGTGCACCGGATCACGCACCAGGTAGTTGAGCACGTATTCTACGAGAACTTTAAAAAAA
>CAKNYM010046988.1:26462-84712 GCA_932195095.1 Andricus curvator | reverse complement strand
ACCTACAATAATAATACCTTTTATTAAAGAGTAGGGAAGTTATGGTAATTTATATATTTTGAAAATCGATTTTTTATAGTAAAACTTTTTTTATTAACATAATTCAAAGTTGATGCAATATTATAAAAGATTCCTTGGTTCGATACGAATCGATTTACCTATACTATTCATACATTTTATTGAAGAGTAAGGAAGCTATGGTATTGCATAATATTTGAAAACACTGTTTTTTATAGTAAAGCTTTTTGCACTAACATAATTCAAAATTGATGCAAGAACGGAAAAGATTCCTTGATTTGATCCAAATCGATTGATCTATAATATTAATACACTTTATTGAAGATTAAGGAAGTTATGCTCATTTATAATATTTGAATGAGCTGTTTCAAACAGAAAAACTTTTTCCATCGACATAATTCAAAGTTGATGCATGAATAGAAAAGATTCTTGATCATAAATTTTCAAATAGAATAATTCTGACAATATTTGTAAAGAAATCATAAAGCTGGCAAAGGGATAGGGTGCGACAGAACTTTTCCCTTCTCTTTTCCAGCTCGAAAAATTATCATTTCGAATAAAAAATTTGATTCGTCTGATTTGTCTTTGTATTTAAAAAAATGTGTGTATTATTTTGTAATTTTGTTTTTGTAAATTTCTATTTTTAAATTGAGCAAAATGAAGACTTTGATTGGTCTATTATTGAAAAAAATAACTAATGTTTCTTCTGTGAGGAAGCAAATACATTTGCTAACGGGAAGCAAAGTGCTCGAGAAATGAGCACCATATAATTATAAATACAAACAAAGTGGAAACACTCGAGATTGAATTCACAGCTAGTTTATAATATTTCTCGAAATATATTCTAATTCAAACTTAAAAATATTAAATCTTATGATAAAAAATATTGCAAATAAATACGTAAAAATATAAGGAAAAATTACAGTTGACTATACAGTTGAGCATTACACTCACGATGGAAAAAGATTCATTAAAAATGTACATATTTTTATTTAGTATGGCTATTATTACATTCTCATCATGATGAGAAGGTATTAGTTTTACGTGAAAACTGATTATCGCGGATTGTTTCAAATCTCCACGTTTCGAGACTCTCTGAAATGAAAATTAATATTTTGAAATATTGATTGGATTTTTGAGACTATTTTTTTCAAGATTTAAAAATTCTATGTACGACATTTGTAGTACTCGGAAACTCGAACAATTTATCCACATGACTTTTTTAGATGAAAAGAAAATGATAAGAGTTATAGCATTTTCACAATCCAAAAAAACAAACGAAAATGAACATTTTAAGCCAAACAACGCATGATATGAAAATAAAGACAGGAAAAGAAAAACGCTGCTTTTTGAAAGCCCTACCAGATTATCATAGAAACTTTTTGAATTTTCTTAAAAAATCGAAAATTCAAATTTTGATCGCACAAAAAATAATGAAAAATAAAAAATTCCATTTTGCGGTCAAACTATGCAAGATACGAAAGAAGATGGATCGACAAAAATTGTGCACCCAAAAAAGATCTACGTTATTAATCACTTTTTTTTAGAACACGTAGGTTTTGTTTTATTCGTAAAAAACAACATTAAAAA
Organism: Andricus curvator; assembly: GCA_932195095.1. Lineage (NCBI taxonomy): Eukaryota > Metazoa > Arthropoda > Insecta > Hymenoptera > Cynipidae > Andricus > Andricus curvator. The sequence continues at coordinate 83,104 of CAKNYM010046988.1, read as the reverse complement.
TACAAAATTAAGTTTTTTGAAAAACGACACAAGGTACGAGAAAATATTAATGGACAAAAGTTGTTCAGCCAAAAAGGATCTACAAATTTGTTATTCATAATGTTTAGATAGGAGGAGTATATTTTCTTTTAATCGTAAAAAATAAAATAAAAAATTAATTCTTGGAAATTTGTACTTTATTTTGCAATAGCTACATAAGCAATCCCAGGCCGGGGTACAGAAATTAATGTAATATACATTTGATATAATAGTGTTGACCATAATGTAGAAAAGTTCAGATTTTGGACAAAGTCGAGTGCGAAGCACGAGATGCGTGATGAGAATTTGTTCGTTAAAGCCGAAGGAGCTTTAACAAAAGAGAATTGACAATCACCAAAATCCTCATCTGCGCCGCCTGCAGCGAAGACAGTAAAAAGTTCGATTTCAAAACCTCAGATACCTTTCCAAGATTATAGCCCGCGTGAAAAAGTTTGCATGGCTCAAGCATGGCTCAGGCATGGTAAAAAACTTGGAAATATGTGGCTAAAGCATGGGTCACGGCTGAATGGTACATGGCTAAAGCGTTGCTCGTGTCCGTCACCCATGCTTAGGCCACACTAGACACAAATGAATATTCTTAAGAATATGAAACTGTTAGAGAACATTAGCCCGCGTTGAAAATTAAAATCTTAACTTTGCCAATAGCCGACACATTTCTAAATGGTATGTCCACTACCCGGCTGCACCGGAACTTGCACCAGGTCGTTGAAGGCGTCATCTACGAGAACTTTTAAAACATTTAAATTGTGCTAACAGCCAAAACAACTCCAAATGGTGAGTCGATGCTCCGGGTACTCCGGGTCGTACACCAGGTTGTTCAAGACGTCATCTACAAGAGCTTTTTTAAAATTTGAATTGCGCCAACAGCCAAAATAACTGCCAATGTTGAGTCGACGATCCAGGTGCACCGGATCGCGCACCAGGTAGTTTAGCACGTATTCTACGAGAACTGTTTCAAAATTTAAATTGTTCCAATTGCTAAAATAACTACCAATGGTGAGTCGACGATTGAAGTGCACCGGATCGTGCACCAGGTAGTTTAGCACGTGTTCTACGAGAACTTTTTTTAAATTTATATTGTTCCAACAGCCAAAATAACTACCAATGTTGAGTCGACGATCCAAGTGCACCGAATCGCGCACCAGGTAGTTTAGCACGTATTCTAGGGGAACTTTTTTAAAATTTATATTGTTCCAACTGCAAAAATAACTACCAATGGTGAGTCGACAATCGAAGTGCACCGGATCGTGCACCAGGTAGTTTCGCACGTATTCCACGAGAATTTTTTGAAATTTAAATTGTTCCAAAAGCCAAAATAACTACCAATGGTGAGGCGACAATCGAAGTGCACCGGATCGTGCACCAGGTAGTTTAGCATGTATTCTACGAAAACTGTTTCAAAATTTAAATTGTTCCAATTGCTAAAATAACTTCCAATGGTGAGTCGACGATTAAAGTGCACCGGGTCGTGCACCAGGTAGTTTAGCACGTATTCTACGAGAACTTTTTTAAAATTTATATTGTTCCAACAGCCAAAATAACTACCAATGTTGAGTCGACAATCGAAGTGCACCGGATCGTGCACCAGGTATTTTGGCATGTATTCTACGAAAACTGTTTCAAAATTTAAATTGTTCCAACAGCCAAAATAACTACCAATGGTGAGGCGACAATCGAAGTGCACCGGATCGTGCACCAGGTAGTTTAGCACGTATTCTACGAGAACTTTTTTAAAATTAAAATTGTTCCAACAGCCAAAATAACTACCAATGATGAGTCGACGATCCAAGTGCACCGGATCGCACACCATGTAGTTTAGCACGTATTCTACGAGATCTTTTTCAAAAATTTAAATTGTCCCAACAGACAGTTATTTTGACTGTTGCCATGATTTGAATTTTAAAAAAACTCTTGTCGAATACGTGCCAAAGTACCTAGTGAACGACCTAGTACACTTGGATCGTCGACACATCATTCGTAGTTATTTTGGCTGTTGGAACAATATAACTTTTTAAAAAGTTCTCGTAGAATACGTGCTAAACTACCTGGTACGCGATCCGGTGCATTTGGATCGTCGACTCGCCATTGGTAGTTATTTTGGCATTTGGAACAATTTAAATTTTTAAAAAGTTCTCGTAGAATACGTGCTAAACTACCTGGTGCGCGATCCGGTGCACTTGGATCGTCAACTCACCATTGGTAGTCATTTTGGCTGTTGGAACAATTTAAATTTTGAAAAAGTTCTCGTAGAATACGTGCTAAAGTATCTGGTGCGCGACCTAGTGCACCCGGATCGTCGACTGGCCATTGGCAGTTATTTTGGCTGTTGAAACCATATAAATTTTTAAAAAGTTCTCGTAGAATACGTAGTAAACTACCTGATGCGTGATCTGGTGCACCTGGATCGTCGACTGTCCATTGGCAGTTATTTTGGCTGTTGAAACATTATAAATTTTTAAAAAGTTCTTGTAGAATATGTGCTAAACTAGCTGATGCGTGATCTGGTGCACCTGGATCGTCGACTGGCCATTGGCAGTTATTTTGGCTGTTGAAAAAATATAATTTTTTAAAAAGTTCTCGTACAATACGTGCTAAACTACCTGGTGCGCGATCCGGTGCACTTGGATCGTCGACTCACAATTGGTAGTTATTTTGGCTGTAGGAACAATTCAAATTTTAAAAAGGTTCTCGTAGAATACGTGCTAAAGTACCTGGTGCGCGACCTATGTGCACCCGGATCGTCGACTGGCCATTGGCAGTTATTTTGGCTGTTGAAACAATATAAATTTTTAAAAAGTTCTCGTAGAATACGTGCTAAACTACCTGGTGCGCGATCCGGTGCACTTGGATCGTCGACTCACAATTGGTAGTTATTTTGGCTGTTGGAACAATTTAAATTCTGAAAAAGTTCTTGTAGAATACGTGCTAAACTACCTGTTGTGCGATCCGGTGCACTTGGATCGTCGACTCATCATTGGTAGTTATTTTGGCTGTTGGAACAATTTTAATTTTTAAAAGGTTCTCGTAGAATACATGCTAAACTACCTGATACGTGATCTGGTGCACCTGGATCGTCGACTCAACATTGGCAGTTATTTTGGCTGTTGGCGCAAATTAAATTTTAAAAAAGCTCTTGTAGATGACGTCTTGAACAACCTGGTGCACGAACCGGGATATCCGGAGCATCGACTCACCATTTGGAGTTGTTTTGGCTGTTAGCACAATTTAAATGTTTTAAAAGTTCTCGTAGATGACGCCTTGAACGACCTGGTGCACGTTCGGGTGCACCCGGGTAGTGGACATACCAGTTAGAGATGTGTCGACTATTGGCAAAGTTAAGATTTTAATTTTCAACGCGGACTAATGTTCTCTAACAGTTTCATATTCTTAAGAATACTCATTTGTGTGTAGTGTGGCATAAGCATGGGAGACGGACACGAGCAACGCTTTAGCCATGTACCATTCAGCCGTGACCGATGCTTTAGCCACATATTTCCAAGTTTTTTGCCATGCTTGAGCCATGCTTGAGCCATGCAAACTTTTTCACGCGGGAGTTTATATAAACACAACACTGCAGTAATATTTTACAATCTTAAAAAATAACTTCTAGTATATGGAAATAGTTTAACTAATTGAAAAATGAGTAAAAAAATGTTCTCACCTGCTTCTTCCATAATACCCTCAGCTGCAACGTGTTCGAAAAAAATTGCCTCAATCAATAGAAACAAAATCAGAAACAGTTTCATGATGCAGTAAAATTAAAAAAAAAAAATTAATTTGATTTAAATCGAGAAAACTGTAGTCTTCCTGTTTCTATCTATTTCTAAACTGTTTTTAAGCTCTCCTGGCTTTTTCATAGGATTTCATAAAACATGTTTTATGATAAACTATAGAAAAATAGATTAAACAGCAATTTACGCTATCTGTTTAGCTTTATATTCAGCTAATCAGACATGTTAATAACAATATTTAAAAAGCAAATTAAATAAATTTTGTTTCTTTATGATATTCTAAAAAATTATGAACTCAATATGTAGATAAATGTATAGACATGGGAGCCATGGCATTGAAAAATGATAATTTTAATTTTCTATAATATTTCATATGATATATTCTAATTCACCCCTGAAAATATTAAACTTTATCATAGGTAACAAATATTGTAAATAAAAAAGTTAAAATATAAGGAACAATTACAATTCACTATAGCATTGAGAAAAAAATTGTCATTAAAAATCTATATATTTTAGCTAATCTATTTAGCAACTAAAAATTATTATTTTTAAGGTAAGAATTAATTTTGTATACTTTATGGAGAAATTTTTTTTTTATTGAACTTTTCGACGAGACCAGACTATATAATTACTTTATCAGTAAAGCTAGTACAAAAATTAGCATGCGATGAGTTAGTAAGTAACAATTCTGAACGCATCATTATTGAAAACTTTACCACAATTTTCTTTTCTGTTATTTGTTTATAATTTTACTTTAAATCAATTTTATTTCTTTAATTGAAATATAAAATATATTACACATTTATGTGAATGCTTTGAAGAGAAAAAATGGTTTAGATTATAATTTTATACCATTTTATTACTAAGAGTGTATTAAAAGTAAACATTTATTAAAATTATACTTTTATTGTCACATGTCTTTGTCTTTTTTGAAAGATTGCAAGTTGATATTTTAATTTTGTCATTCCCAAATTTTTTTCGAATCCTTAATGTTCATATTTTTTCACAAACAAATAATTTATTTTAGATTGCAAATCGGTTGCGCAAAAATTTTTGTTTACAAAAGAGCACAAATTTTAAATTTGGCGGCCCCTAATTTTCTTTTCTTGTTGACCACCATTCAATTATCCAGTCCGCCATTATCCAAGCTACCTCTCCTATAACAAAAATTATTCAAAAGAAAATTTATTTAATTCATTCATAATTTCATTAATTCATTTAAACAGAATATTATTTAATTGCACAACAAGGAAATTTTACAAAAATGATAAATTACTATAAATAATGTAACTACAGAAGTAGACTTTAAAATCGCAAAATAATCGAAAATTGTATCATCTTACCTATTTTTTCTATCACTTCGGTAGATTTAGAAACCTGTGATTCCTCGGCAACAGAAGTACAAATTAGAGCGAGAACAATCACGCATAAAATAGACAACATTTTCATTTTTTTTAACGTAGACTGCGTTTTCTTTAAATGACAAAAAATTATGCAGTATGTACTCTCAGATTTGTTAAAGTCGAATGAATTTAAAAAAAATGAATTATTCTTTTATTTACCTTCAGAAAATAACTTATTTTTAGAATAACAATACACTGTTATTACCCTATCAGTTGAACTTCAATTGCAGCAGAATGTCCTTCGTCTGTCATATTCTATATAATTATCTGTACAATGGGTTTGATACATTTCAAATGACGTGAAACCGTTGAAAATGAATAATAATAAATTTTTTTTATTATTAAATGCACTACAGAAATCTAAAATATATTGTGCTAGCTAAGTATGCATTTCGAAATCTCATTGCATATAAAAATCATTTTTTCTTGAATTAAATTTACATCTGAAGGGCATGCACCAGAGGAAAATTTCTACATCACTGCCATACTATAATTTAATGATGATAATCATAATAATATCTTCGTGGGTCTTCATCCCGAGCTAGCCCATAGAGTGACTGAACAACATCTTGCTGATCAGTTAAGATCCATCAGGCGGTGCCACCTTATATCCGAGGTCGAAATAAGTAACATTGAAACGCAGGTGAAACAACAACTAGCATCACCTGTAGCACAATCCGCAGATGTGGTGGAAGAGGAGGTTCATATACCCGTGATACAAAACGCTATGGACGAGCGAGGGCAGGATCTGGGGGATGTGGCAGGGCGACTGTCTCATGGTCTGAGCACCGAATGCACCATGAAAGGACAGCTGTAGAGAGAATAGTTCTGCCACGCAAGCTTGGAAGCAGAGGGATCTCGGATGTTCATCGATTGTGTGACTCTCAGGTTACGCAATTGCGCGAATATTTCCAAAACAGGACTGACATCTCACTCTACCACTACATCTGTAGAGTTAAGCTGTATACCCCTTAAAACTGGCAGCTGATGATTTCCAGAACATCGGAAATCCGAACGCTGAATAGCTAGCAGCTCAGTGGCGAGGTAAACAGCTGCATAAGCAACACCCCCAAACATTAGATCTTCCTTGCGTGGATAGTGATGCTTCAAACCTCTGGTTGAGGCGGAAAGAACTCTTTCCGGAGACGGAAGGATTTGTCATTGCCATCCAGGACAGGGTAATCAAGACGAGGAATTACCAAAAACACATCCTCAGTATGGAGGCAGTTATTGACAGATGCCGCCTTTGTGGAGATCCCAATGAGAACCACGAGCACATCATTGATGGCTGTACGATGCTTGCCTCGCAAGAATACACGCGCAGACATAATGATATTGCTGGGATCATTCACCAGCAAATTGTCCTAAAGACTGACTTACTAGAGAGATTTGAGCCTTACTACAAATATAGCCCAGTTAAAGTACTAGAGAACGAACACAATCTTCTTTATTGGGACAGGAATATTCTGGTTAGATAAACCTGCTCAACACGTGAGAATAATATACATAAGCGTTCCCCTTAACAATAACATTAGGCTCCGCTTTCTGAGAAGATCAAGAAATATTCGGAGCTGAAGCAGGAGATCCTGAACGTGTGCAGGGCGGTAAGGTTTTACCTATGCACTTGAACGGAACACAAACTGCGTTAGAGGTGCAAACTCTTGTATACTGTGCAGCTGTGGCAACCGTTAGAACGTTGGTCGGCAGAACTAGGCCTACAAATGCAGTATTTGCTCCAAGAAGGGAGCGAGATCCACCATGGAAGATCAGATTGGATATGGATGTCAGCAAAGTAAGGTGCAAATTGGGTCGACTGACTCAATATGAAAAAGGAAATAAAACCAGAAAGTTGATACACCATGCTAATAAAATCGTCCACCCTCGGTATATTGAGACATTGACACCAGCAATATTGGACGAGATTATACAAGAAAAGTAGTACAAGAAGGCAACAAAATTGAACCTTTCAGGCAGATGAAAGAAGGTTCTATCGTGAACTGAGTGTAAAGCAAAATAACCAGCAAGACACCGACATCCCTCAATTAGAAGACATGACTAACTACTGGTCGGGTGTTTGGAGAAAATCAAACAGAAGCAATTTGGAAACTGTGTGGTTCCAAATAGAGAAAGCAAGAGTAAGCAACAACCTTGAAATGGAGCTGACTAACATCACAGCTTTAGATGTTTCAGCGGTTTTGAAAAAAGCAAGTTACTGGAAAGCTCCAGGTCCGGACATGGTGCACAACTTCTGGTACAAATACCTGACTAGTGCGCATCCTGCGTTGGCAAGGTGTTTTCAGAAGATGATCGAACACCCAGATCTGATGCCATGCTTTATGTTCCAGGATACTACGTATATGTTGCCTAAAAAAACCAGACGCTCAAAATCCATCTGAATTTCGACCGACAGCCTGTCTTCCAACAATATGTAAATGTCTTACAGCTATCATAGCAGATGTTGTAAAAACTCGCCAGGCAGTAAAGATTTTGTCATCATAGATGCTGTTGCCATGACGCACGCTCGTAAATATCAAAGAAACTTGCACTTGGCATACATTGACTACAAGCAAACGTTTCCTTCCGTACCACATGACTGTTTGCCTAAAGTCTTGAAAATATACAAAATCTGTCGACGCATCATCGACTTTCTATGTCGTGCGATGATGCTTTGGGGAACACGAATCAAGTATTTTGATCATGGATAACCAAGGATAAGTAGATTGATACGCATTACGACGAGTATCTTTCAAGGAGTGCACTGTGATTCTGTTTAGCGTTGGACCCATTAAGCAAAACACTAAATAGCATGTCTTAAGGATTTCGAATACATGAGACCGCATATGGTCATCAAATGACCCATCTTCTATATATGGATGACCTGAAGCTATAGGCTAGTTCGGGCCAGAAAATGCAGCAAGTGATCGATGTCACAAATCAGTTTTCCGATGATATCCACATGGAGTTCAGACTAGATAAATGCAGAACCGTGCATTTAACTAGGGAAGAATTAGGGACCGTAGAGCTAGAGAACGATTTGGAGAATGATATCGAGGAAATGCCTGAGGGCGAGTCATATAAATACCTGGGTATTTTCGAATCTGAGGGTATTTAGTATACGATAGTTAAGAAAAGCCTAACGACTGCCTTCACTACAAGACTCAGATTGATTCTGAAGAGTCCGCGTACAAATCACGAAACGTTCCCTTGAGCATAAAGCCTGGCATTAGATCTGGGTGTTCGATGATTGTCTGAAAACACCTTGCCAACGCAGGATACACACTTGTCAGGTACTTGTACCACAAGTTGTGCACCATGTCCGGACCTGGAACTTTCCAGTTACTTGTCCTTTTCAAAACCGTTGAAACATCTGAAGCTGTGATGTTTGTCAGCTCCATTTCAGGGTTATTGCCTGCTTATGCTTTCTCTAGTTGGAACCACGCAGGGTCCAAATTGCTTCTGTTTAATTTTCCCCAATCACCCGACCAGTAGTTAGTCATGTCTTCCAATTGACGGACTTCGGTATCTTGCTGGTTATTTTGCTTTACACTCAGTTCACGATAGAACCTTTTTTGATCTGCCTAAAAGGTTCAATTTTGTTGCCTTCTTGCGCTACTTTTCTTGTACCCACGCAGTCTAGCAGCAAAAACATCAAGTCTCTGCCGCTGGGAGTCTATAATCTCATCCAATATTGCTGCTGTCAATGTCTCGATGTACCGAAGGTGGATGATTTAAGTAACATGGAATATCAGCTTTCTGGTTCTATTCCCTTTCTTATATTGAGTCAATCGACCTAATTTGCACCTTACTTTGCTGACATCCATATCCAACCTGATCTTCCATGGTGGATCTCGATCCCTTCCTTGGGCAAAGACCGCATTTGTATTCCTAGTTCTGCAGCCCGCCGTTCTATCGAATGCTGCAGCTGCACAGTACACAGGAGCTTGCACCTCTAACGCAGTTAGTGTTGTGTTCAAATTCACAGGTAAAACCTTGCTGTTCAGGTGTCCTATTAGTGCACGCAGGTCCTTTGTGATGTTCATCTTGGGCAGAGAATGCCTTTTGTTGATCCTACATGTTAGAATGATAGCGAAGCCTGACCAAAATTCCTTTCAAGGATCTGTAGTTTTTCTGGGATTTCGCTGTTTGCATCAACATTATTATTGTCCGGATTTGGTTCTAGTGGATCCGGTACTTGATGTTCATTATCCTTAGTACCTATGCCTTCAGCTTCAATCAGATCTTCATTGTCCACAGGACTTCATCAATAGGAAGCTGCTGTTCCACTCCCATTTTGATAGCAGTTATTTCAACAGCTGAAAGTAATCTGTTTACAGATATTGAGCGTTTTTGGTCTGTTAGATTCTGCTCATTTATTCTTGTGGCTAGCTATGTGTGCTTATGTAAGAAGACTCGATGGTGTTCTCTCCACACACTTTGCCCACTGTTTCCTGCCAAAAAATAACGGCCATTTACCTCTAGAGTATGTGGTGATGTCTTAGAGCGTCTTTCTGTATATGAGGATACTTTGCAGCGAATTTTGTCCTAAAATTGTTTCCTTTTTCGCTTTTGGTCTCAAACTTCGCTCTTTCGTAAAAGAGACGCACGAATTCCTCTTTTATTGTGGAATCCCACTTGATGCTCTCCCACGGTATTTCTGTTGAGGTGGTTGGCTGCAAATAGCTAACGCTAGCCAAAGCATCCTCAGCAGGCACAGTTGATGTTCCACTGCTTACCGTTTGTCGCAGATGTTCTTGCTGACCAGCTGTTTGATTAGTGACATCTGCCTGACCATCTCGCAGCTCATCATTACGACCTTCCCGCATGCTGTAGCCCCCAGCAGTGGCTCCAGGGGCGCCCCGACGACCCACAAGAAGCGACAAGCGTTTCAAAATCTTTAATATACGCTTCATGATAATTAATGGGGTTTGGTGTTCCTCTGAGTCCCTTTCCGCTTCGTTATCTGCCTGTCTGGCATGGAAAACCCTGTCAGTAGCAGTGCTACCGCTAACATAGCCGTCCAAATCATGAGAGGAAAGCTCCAGCCCTACCGCCACGCCAACGCGAGGACACCTTCGGTAGGGAAACACGTGTTACATCTAAACGTGGTTGACCGGTGCCGATTATGTGGAGATACCAACGAATCCATCAAGCACATTATTGATGGTTGTCGCGTAATGGCTCAAAGAGAATATACGCGCAGACATAATAATATAGTAAGCAATATACGTCAACAACTTGCCCTAAACTTAGGACTCTTAACAGAATGAATGCCTTTCTATGAATATATTCCAATGCCCGATTTGGAAAACGAAGAAAACAAATAAACCTAAAAAATAAATAGTTATCCGAATAATAAATAGTTATCTGAATTCCACTCTAAAATATCTAGACGCACTTTTTTTGAAACATTTTTTAAACAATTATATCATTTTCTTCTGTTCTGTAATTGTTATAAAGAAACTAAGCGTCCGATAGAAAAACCAAACACACATTTGGATTCGTCTGCGAAATATTTATATGTGTGTGTTTTGAACCATTTTTAAAGAATTTAATTATTTTTGATTCATTTTGAACTTTGCAAAGTATGATAAACAATGTATCCAATCAAAAACCAAAAAACTTTATATTTGTCTTCAATATATTTGGGTCCGCCTTTTTTTGTTTAAAACAATTTTTTAATAATTTCAAGCTTCGCAAAGCATCATAGAAAACTAAGCGTCCAATCGAGAAACCGAAAACACCCTTGGATTACCCTCTAGAATGCCTAAGTGCGCCTTCATAGTTTACTTTTCCATTTTTTAATCAACTAAATCGTTTTTTTTTTCAATTTAAAACTTTGCAAAGCGTGATAAACAAACTAAGCGCCTGATCGAATGACCGAAAACACCTTTGGATTTCCCTTTAAAATATCTAGGTCCGCCCTTTTTGAAAATATTTTTTAAAGAATTAAATTATTTTAATGTTCTGCAATTGTGATAAGAAAACCAAGCGTCCGACTTTTTGATCGGACGCTTATTTTATTTATAATTAATTACAAAAGTTTGAAATCCATATATGGAGGCAAGCAAATGTAGGCTTATGTTGAATGATATAGAAAAATGGTTAAGATTGTGAAAAAAATCCTTTCCAATATTTTCGAAACAAATACGAATGTGTTTTCGATTTTTCGATTGGACGATTAGTTTGCTTATCTTGCTTTACAATGTTTGAAATCATTAAAAGTTGATTCAATTGATTCAAAAATGGTTGAAAAAGGCGCACCTACATATTTCGGGGACGAATCCAAAGGCGTTTTTGGTTTTTCGATCGAATGCTCAGTTCGTTTATAACAATTGCAAAAGTTTGAAATCAATAGATATAGGAAACTTTAGTGTTTTATTTTGCTTAGACAAATTGATGTTCACAAAAATATCAGTTTAAGATTTCAAGAGATTGAATAAAAGACGCTAAGGATGGTATATCTATGCGATGGTATATATATTATTATAATATTATATATTAATATGATATATCTAAGGATGGTATATTCTAAAGGTTTATAAACAGAAAACAATGTTGTGCAAAAAATTTCCTAATTTCAATTTTATCAACAGAAAAGTTTTAATTAACGTTAGTATTCGCATATGATACTTGCCCTTAACGTAGTTTAATGTTACGTATCATACATAAATCAATTTTACACAAAAATATATTTTTTCAGTAAGAGGCTAGTCCATTAAAGATTTTTACATTCTCATCGTAAAAAATAACATTAAAAATAAAAAGTAATAATTTTGTTTGAAAAATTACACAAGGTACGAAAAAAAAAAAATAAATGAATAAAAAGAATTCATAGTATTCATTAGGATTAAACGAATTTAGAAGAACTCAGATAAACAAGATAATTAAGAGACTTAAAAAGAATTTCTTATGTTACCGAAATAAGATTTATTTGCTCAAAGTGAGAATACTGAGTATTGTTATGAATTATTCACATATATCAGTTGTTTAAAGAAAGGCATTATAAAGCTGAAATCTATATTGGAACTCTGAATATGACGATAATGAAATAGGATTAATTTGGACAGAAGTTTGAAACTTATAATTCATTCATCAATGTACCTTAAAATTAAACAGGTTATAAGGGCCGATTTAAAATTAAAATAAGTGAAATTGATAGTAGAACTGGTTTTTAAACTTTTGTAATTTTTTCTAACTTGGATTAAAACTTGTTTCATATCTTCTTATTTCTAACTAACCGAAAATTTGTACTTGAAGTTTCGATTTTGTATGACATCTGAAACTCATAAAGACACATAGCTGAGTCAATGATATACAAATTTTAGTTTTATTGATTTGATTCTTCAGTATTTTTTTGCTTGAAGTACAATTTTTATTAATAATAAATTTATCATCTTTAAAATTTTTATAATTTAAATTTATATTTTCTATTGCGCAATTATCTTGTTTGATCTGTTTTACTGCTACATTGATAAATTTAACGAGATAGCAAATAAGTTTATACTGTGTAAGAGAGCACATGACCATCAGTTTGAAATATAGATAATATGAGATTTCAGAGAAGACAAACTTTTACATATAACCACTAATTAGTCTCAAGGAGCAAAAAGCTTAAATTCGAAAATATTTATTTTAACGAAATGGAGTTTCGCTTTTCTAATTTGTAATTTAATTAGAATTTTTTAAACGGCTCTTTTTGTTGGCCAGCAAATAATTTTCTTTTTAATTTGATATTTCTTCTGACATTTTTAGTCTCAATTTGTATAACTGGAAGGATTCATTTTGAAAATTAGTCAAATTCCTAGAATCAATGGATTGATATCCTTGAATCGGTAGATTATTTCCCTGAATTAGGTAATGTTTTACGAAATTAAAACTCGCTTTGATGAGCTTCCAAATGAAAAGAGGTTAAAAATCCAAAACAACTTCACCTTCTCACAAACACATCAAGCATATTGAAGAATTGCTCTACGATCGCCATTTCCTGTTAGTGTCAAGTTTGTTCAATTTAATTCAGAAACTCGAAACTTAGAAAAAACATTACTTGATTCAAAAACATTTAGTACTGAAAACGTCCAATCAAATATTTTTTTGATCCAAGGAAATTTTTTTATAACAAAAGTGAGTTTTTTGTTCGGAAAAACATCATTCCTTAAAGTAGGAAAAATTTTCTCCGATAAAACAAATATTTGATTGGACGTATTCAGTACTACATTTCTTCGAATCAAGTAATCTTTTTTCTCAGTGAAGGTTTAGATTCTTCAGTCCAAGAAAAACATCAAAAGCATACTTGTTTTACACTTTTAAATCAAAATTATTAATTTGCCTCTAATAGTAATATCCCAAAAAGCCCTTTGATAATTTTTTTGAGCACATTTAAAAAAGTCCATTCACTTTGGTCCTGGTTATTTCCTATTCATACTTTCTTATTTCTGCATGGTATCCTCAAACTAAATAAAAATTGCGTAGAAAATTGGCAGACGAACTCTCGAGTTTTAGTTTGCCAGTCTCTGTCTGAGAAAGAAGACGAATCTTTCTTTAACGAAAAATAAAATATAAATTTCTGATTCACTCGGTCAATTGTTGCACAATTGTCTCTAAACTGTTTTTTGGTGTGCGAAAAATTTATCTTAAATATTCAGGATAGCTCTTACAGAGAGAAGTACTTTGTCTCAATTACTATTAAATTTGAGATGAAATGAAATTTTAGATTTTAAAGTTCAACTGTTGTTGAAATTTTGTTGGTCTTATTGAAAATTGGACTGTTTATGAAGTTTTGTTGAAATATCTATTAAAAAATCTATGAAATTTATGGAAACACATCAGTATACAATACAAACCAAATATCACTCTTTCCGTTCCAGCTCTATCCCTACACTCCCCCTCCATTGACCAAAGATTCGTGGGACTGCCCTTATAACCAGACTCTCAACCTTACGATGACTGGAAAATTATGGACATGATTTCGACCCGTAAAACAGATTTATAGCATCAGGTTAATAGTTAGGAGTACACTTTACACAATGAATAATAAAAACAATAGAGTGGCCTCGAAATGGATTAAATCTTTAGTTAAAGAAAGACATGCATCCGGCAAAGGGGAAGGTAAAATTTCAGGCGCAAAATGAAGACTGGGTGTTTGGAGTGCTAGAAAGGTGAATGATCTTAAGGAAAGAGAAATACGAGAAGAAGGGATACATCATCAGAGTGAGAAAAAATAGGGAGTTAAACAACGGACTTGAACTATGGTCAGGAGTAGATAGTGAATCACATGATAGTCAAGAAGTCGGTCTGACGATGAATAAGAGAGAAAGAGAGCATGTCAATGGGCATAGATTTGTATCTCTCAGATTGTTGTGGGATTGAATAAAAGTGGGAATCAGAAGATAATTTATTATAGCGTGCTACGCCCCAGTTTATGGTGAAAGGAGTAAATTAAGAGTCACCTTCTGGGAAACTTTAAATGATACTATAGGTACTTGCGATCATGGGGAAGGAATGATTTTACTAGGAGATATTGGATGGGTTGGAGTCCAACATCAGAGTACGAAAAAGGTGCTAGGTAATTCTGAAGATCCAAAAACAAACAAAAAAGTAACGGAGATAGATTGGTTAGATCATGCTTAGAAAAGGGCTGGTTTATTATAAATACTTGGTTCAGGCATACAATGAGCCACTTGTACACCTGGTTGCAGAGGAGATAGTATAATGACCACAGTATAATGACTTTCTTGTTGCGGATAAAAGACTCAGAGAGCTAGTAAAAAAATACAAGGGTTATTAGGGTTCTGAATGTAAAACGGACCATTACCTTCTAGTCTCAAAAATGAACTTCGGTCAAGGTTGGACAATAAAGAACCAAAAAGATGAAACAGACGCGAATCAAGATTAAGAATTTACAGAAACTGCAAGTGCAAATGAATTGTCAGAACAGGATATACGAAAGCATAGATAGGGCAACTCAAGAGGTACTAATACGCAATAAAGATACAGAGGGCGCATGGACTATGCTTCGAGATATCATTGTATAGGAGTGTGACTGAAGTGTGTGGTACTGCGGTTGTAGGAAGAATGTGTGGTAATGCGTGGTGGAATGATGAAATCCGCGTAGCCATCCACGAAAAGAAGCAAGCGATTCTAAGGAAGTTGAACATTACAGATCTTAGCGATGTGGAGAGACTTGAAAATTCTTATACAGACAAGTAAAAATGCAAGCTAAAGAAAGTGAAGATAAAATCAAAGCAGAAGAAGAGAAGAAAATACAAATCGATTTTGAAGAAAGCAAGAAACTGTTCTATAAATTGGTGTTGATCATTATAAAAGGAGGCAGTATTACAGTGTTAGGCGGCATGAGAAATAGCAAGGGTAAAATAGCATATAATACAGACGAGATACTAGACGCTTTGAGAGACTCTTTCAAGGAATTATTGGAAGGTACACGGAAGCACAACTGCGACATAGAACACGGTCCGTTAGAAAACCCGGTTTAAAGAATTCGTCCCTCTGAGGTTGAGCATATAATTAGGTACTAATTATAGCTTAGAAAAAAATTATAATATCGAATAATATTATAATAATATAACTATATTAAAAATATAACTTGAAACAAATCATTTAACAAGATGGGTAGAAGTGAACTTTGGGAAGTCCTGAATGAGTACGGAGTCAATGGATGACTTCTACAAGCAATAAAAACAATATATACAGGTGTTCTCAGAGTACTCTAGAGTCAAGCTATGAATATATCAAGATTTTAGAACCAGGCATTGAAAATTGAATTATTTTTTATTAGAAGAAATTCCAAAATATTGAATATTCCACTCAACTTAAAAAAGAAACATATCTGAATTAAAAGCATAAAGTTGCGCTATTTCAAACATTGGAATCATGTATACCAATCTTGTTTCGCATTCTTTTCACATTTTAAATATAATATCTTTAAATTGTCCGATTTTTGATTAAATATTTAAAAAAATGAATTATTTAAAATTAAAAAATATTTCATTGGCAAATTTCATGAATAAATAATAAATATATATAAAGTATTACAAATTTATTGATTTGAAATTTATGCGTTAATAATTGGACTAAATTGTTCATATTTACAATGTTAGGAAATAAAAATTCAAATGGCTGAATGCGCGCTTTGCGGGCGTGAATTTACTACCAGTTGTTTATAAAAGTAATATACAAAACAATTATGCTGTATATTTTATGAAAATTTAATGAATCATATATGATTATCTCACTCATAATAATTTTAAATTATTTCTTGAGTATAAACCTTTTTAAATTTTTACGACATTTCGAATGTTCTGCCAATATGTTCAAGATTGAAGAAAAGCAATTCATTCTGTTGCCATTGGCCGCAGAGTTGTTTCAACTTTTATGTTATTTTGAGGAAAAAAGTTTTTATTACATATATATATATATATATACCATTAAACCATTTCCCTTTCAGGGTAGGCGTGACACTACCCGATTCGGGTAGTGTTTCTAGGTTTTTCTTGTAGTTATAAATAACTACAAGTGTGGGCTCACCACACCCACGATGTGCCAACAGCACTCATGTCAGTATTCTTGAATGGTCACCCATCCAAGTACTAACCGCGTCCAACGCTGCTTAACTTCAGTGATCTGACGAGAACTGGGTTTTTCAGCGTGGTATGGCCGTTGGCCATATACATATTATCAATAATAACATATTTTATGGAATTTTCTATAAGAAATATATGTAGACAGGGATAAGCCTCCTTCCTAACGCGGCAGAGTATTTTTCCTTATTATTTCATGAATCTTCTAATATTGTACGCAATATTGACAAATGGCTTATTACAGCAAGATAACGCAATATTCTACGCACATGAAAAATATTCAAGGCAAACAATAAAAATTGTATGTACTTTTTGCCGTGTCCCTTTACTGTATTCGCGATAATTTGAAGAAAAACAAGATAACGGCCACAGTATATAAACCGGCAAACACGGCGTTTATTTTACTCGTCATCAGCTGCAATCTTCAGGAAATTCTTAAAGAATCTGGCCCCTCTATTGTAGGACGATGAGGACCATCATTCCTATTCTACTGACAACCTTATTATTTTTCTTTCACTGTGTCGGTGAGTAGAATACATCATTTAATTAAATAATTAATTTAAAATTTGTAATTAATATTTGTAGCTGCTACTAGAGCAAGAAAGCGCGCGGGACAAAATTTGTTCCCGCACACGATTACACTATAATTTTTCATTGCAATTTTTACCACACTTTTCAAACATGAGTGTGAGGTAAAATTTTAATCACGGTAATGTCAATCAATCTTGTCATTTGGCATATTGCTATACTAATCCTATCTGAAACAATCTGCTCGATGCGCGGACACATTCTCATCGCGTGCTTCGTGCGTGGCTTACAAGCTTGAGCGTGCTTGAGAACAGAGATCGTATTTCTTACCCAATTTTAAAGTTTCTTTTTTTTTCGAATTTCAACTGATTAAATTGCAAAGAGTTTTTTTATATGTATGCTACTGGTCCGGCGGATAAGGTATCAAATTATGCATTTTGTGCCACAAACACATCTTTTCTTCGCCATTCCCCTTCCTCCTTCCTTCTCTTCTTCATCTTCAATACCTCGATGCTTATCCCAGTCCTTTCCACCTCCTCGCAATCCCCCAACCAGTATTCCACCCGTGCGTCCCCCTTTCGGCCTACGTGCGCATTCGATCGCACGAAATGATCCGATCGGTCCGTTCAGCTTCAGTTGGTTTCGACAGGAGCTCTAATTGTCACATTTCGTTCTTTTGAGTATCATATTATTCTTATCTCTCTAAGATTCAAATCATATTTCGCGCCTTTATTTTCGATACACTACACCATCTTCATTTTACTTCCACCAACCTTGCGTATTCTAACCTCTCTACTATTCATTCCAATTCTTTTTCCTAACCAAAAACCTAACCTTGCGGCACAATATCTCTCGAGGCAAAATTATAAACACTGTAGCAATTAATTTACATAGCCATGGCCAAATACGTCACGCTTTATTTTTCATGGTGTGAATTATCTCCGGACCTAGGCTAATCGTTCCCCTCCCTGGTGCAGTGGAGTGTGGGTATAAAGAAGAAGATCGGAGTCCCACTGCTGGTGGACGCGAGCTCGCACTATCGTACTTATTCGCTATGAAAACGTGTGTGCTTCCCGCTTGAGAGTGAACTGACGCAACGTCGTGACGCTGTAACCCATGTAGGCCGTTAGAGTACAACGCCTTACCGCTACGCGCCTGTTTTGTCACGCCTGAGTGAAAGCCGCACATCCCCCCGCAGCTTCTCTCAAGGTGTTCGCACAAGAAAATCCGTTGCAGTGTGCTGGTAAAGTCTCACGAACGTGCCGTCCGCGCACGAACACATAACGCCAACCAATCCCGTGCAACCTGCCGTGCTGCTACGGTCCGTGGCAGCACTTACTGAAGTGCGTTGCGAACTAGTTTAAGTGGCGAGGTACTTGCTTGCGTCACCGCTCGGAAGGCAGCAGCACGACAGGTTGCACGTGATTGCTTGGCGTTATGAGTTTGTGCGCGGACGGCACGTCCGTGAGACGTCTCCAGCGCACTGCAAAGGATTTTCTTGTGCGAACACCTTTACCCGTACCTACGGCGCGGCGTCAATTCTCGGAAGGCTCTAATCCAGGGGGCTCAAATCCGAGTTCGACTGTCTTTTCGGTTGAAATCTCATTTTCTTTGGTTGGAAAGTCTACTATTACACTTTTGGTTAAGAATTAATCGTGTTTGCTGGAAAATTTGGGTATACTTCCGACAAGGTCACCTAAGAATATTGACTTGATATTGGTCTAGGGGTTCCTTTCAGACTCTAGTTGAACGCACTATACGAATTTTTGGCGCAGATCAATATAAATTAAATTAATAATAATTTTGACTTTTTTTGAATAATTTTTTTTTTAAATCTGAAAAAATATTGATTTCGGAAAAAAATGTTGTTCACAAAAGTTTCAGATCTCGTAGAAGCACATATTTTTTTAAATTATACTTTTTTTCTAAAATTAATATTTTTCGAGAAAAATGACAAAAATGAATGTTCAGATTTTGCTGGAAAAGGGGTCGGCATGAGTGGTGGGAGGGGGTGTGGGCTATTTAAAATGCCCGAGATTGGGACGCGTGATTTTTTTTGGCCGTTGAAAGGGCGGTCGGCGAGCGTGGATGTGAACCACACCCTCTCCACCCACTCAGGCTGAACACTTTTCCCAACAAAAAATCTGAAAATTCATTTTTGTAATTTTTCTCTAAAAATATTAATTTAAGAAAAAAGTATAACTGTAAAAAATATGTGCTTCTACGAGATCTACAACTTTCTTAAACAACATTTTTTTCCAAAATCAATATTTTTCGATATTTTGAAAAAAAGTTAAAATTATTAATAACTCAATTTATATTGATCAAAGCCAGAAATCCGTTCAGTGCCTTCAACTAGGGTCTGACAGGAACCCCAAGTCAAGTATCATTTTATTGGTTTAAGATTTATAATTTTATTTCTAAAATTTGTTTGCTAAAAATTAATTTTTCAACTAAAAATTGAACTATTTTTTTTTAAATTGAACTGTTTTTGTTGAAAATTTGACTTTTTGACTTGAAAATGTATTTATTTGGTTGAAAATTCATCTTTTTTGGATGAAAATTAATATTCCTTCCCTAAAATACAACTATTTCGTCAAAAATGTATGTATTTTATTGAGGGTTTCTCTTTTTTGATAGAAAGTTAATCTTCTTTTTTAAGAATTCATATTTTTTGTTGAATCATCTATTTGATCAAAAATTTAAATATTTTGTAAAAAGCTTGTCTCTTTGGCTTAGAAATTCAGCATTTTGGATGAAATTTCTTTTTCCTTATTGACTGAAAAATGTATCTTTGTTGAAAATTCAACTCTTGTTAAAAATTCGTCTTCTTTGTTTCAATTCAGCTGTTTCTGATTTGAAATAAAAATCATATCTTGATTAAAATATCTACTATTACATTTCTTGTTGAGAATTCATCTTTTTTGAATAAAAATTAATATTCTTTCCTAAAAATACAACTATTTTTTCAAAAATGTATGTATTTTATTAAGTGTTTCTCTTTTTTAATAAAAAATTAATCTTCGTTAAAAATTCACAGTTTTTGTTGAATCATATATTTGGTTGGAAATTCAACTGCTTTGTAAAAAGCTTGTTTCTTTGTTTAGAAAATTCAACATTTTGAATCAAATTTCTTTTTCTTTATTGACTGAAAAATGTATCCTTTTTGAACATTAAACTTTTGTTCAAAAATCGTCTTGTTTGTTTTAATTCAGCTGTTTTTGATTTGAAATAAAAAATTTTTTTTGATTAAAATATCTACTATTGCATTTCTTGTTGAGAATTCGTCTTTTTTGCTTGAAAATACTTCTCTACAAAAAAAGATTAACTTTCTACTTACTTAATTTGTGGATGAACCTTTATTTATTTATTCATTTACCATTATTTCGTGAATTTATGATTTTCACATTGAATATTAGTTGTAATATTACGGAGTACTACCAATATAGTCAGCTAACACACAATACTGTTACAATGATCAATAAAGTAAAATTACATTTTTTAAAGTAATGTACTAGGTACACAGAATAAGAATTAATATTGAATCAAGAAAATATCTTTACAAATACGGACAATATTTTCTTGATATAAGAAAGTATTTGTTGTCTCAAAAAAATGTACTAGATTGAAGAAACTTGATTTCCTTCACTTGAGTAAAATTTTTTGCGACAAGATAAATTTTCTTGGATCATGAAAATATTATATCATCCGCTTTCGTAACAATATTTTCTTCATTCAATAATAATTCTTTTTCCGTGTACTACAGTAAGAACTGCATCGCACTTGCAAACAGCTTTCAACAATGAAATCTTTTTTACTTTTTTTTTTTATTGATTTGCAGATTTGAAAATATTTTGTGTAAGTAATGGTTTTGACCAAGTAGTGACGAAATATCACCATACATACTAATTTTCTCAAATAGCTTACCCACCCCAAAACCCAAAAGACTGCACGTAATTTATGCACGGCCTCCAGACTGTTCAATAAATTAGTATGTGAAACAGCCAATATGAAAAATTTCTGTCTTGCTTAACTTCACGAATTTCTATTGTATTTTTACAGAATCAAGTTCACCTGAATCTGGTAGCAGCAGAGGTTCTGGAAGTCCTCCTTCTTTTTCTGTAGATGGAAAAGAACTTCGTCCCGGTGAAATAGATATAGTGCACGGGGGTAAAATCCTTACAAAAGCTAACTTCCCAAACAAACGTGTTATCCCATTCAAAACCCCAGTGAAATTTTTACAATACAAGCCTGTGGAAAATCAAGAGCCACACAATGAGAAAATATTCGAAGCTTTCGAAGTTACCCCCAAAGAATGGCTAAATGATATCAGTTCATTTGCTAAGGAAAATAATGTATGTACACTTTAAAACTAGAGTTCTATTTTTTATGGTTTTTTTGCGTGTCCTGTTTTTGAATATGATAAGTTCATGATATTATTTTCAATTTGAAAAAGACTCTTGGATCCAGTAATGGGTATATTACTTTTAAAAATAAACTAGGTATCTTCATCGTCACTGTTTTAAAACGTAACTTTTTTTTCAGTTACTTTTTATTTACATTTGTATTTCAGAAATATATATAGGACCGATTTCGTAAGAAATCGGGCACTGAGTCGATGGTCATGTCACGGAATTGTTTGGGCCTGATGTATATTGTTTTCCAAGGTAAAATATGAGATGAGCATTTTTTTTTTACCAACAAATTTTTTTCACTTATGGATATAATACTGATAGCGATTTTTGAAGTGAGCTGCAGCACCATCTCTTATGATTGTGATTTCTTCTAATTTATTAGGGTTCAAATATTCCATAATTTGCACAATATGATCAATTGCCACCAAAGCGTGTGCAGAATCATAATTCTTATCATCGGAAACTACTGCAAAACTTTCAGTATCTCTACCTCGGTAGCAAAGGCAGTAAATATTTATATCTGATCATTTGTCCAATGATTAGATTGAATTGCATCTTTTATCAATTTTTCCCAATCTTGAGCAAAATCCCCCTGCATTGTTAAACGAGTTGAATCACTCTTAGCACGATCTTTCTCCTCTTTAATTTTTTCTCTTCGAATATTTTTGACATATTTGTAAACGTTTGCTTCTTCTGTCCAGGTTGCCAAATCTTCAATAAAACTAATAGTAGAAGTTGTTCTCTTTTCTAAGTTACCTTTATTCCAGATCGCGAAAACGATATCATCGAAACCATTCTCTTCTGACAATCCTATAGATTAAAGCGTACTACCACTAGTGCCAGGACATTTTTCACAATCTCCAAGCTGGCAATCTTCGCTTCTCAGAGAACACATCACTTTAGGCAACATTTCAGCACGAATATCTTCAACATTAGATCCATATTTCCTTAAGTTTTGTAATGCCATAAGGCAAAGCTCAAAATTAGCACAATAAGGGCCAGGAAATGTCTCTTCTAAAGGGCGCTTTTGAACCCATTTTGGTCGCAGAGAGTAAAATTGGATCTTTCCAATTCTGATATTTGCATTTTTCTCCCGAACTATGTGAAATATTTCACTAATACTTCGCGTTAAATATCTCTTTAGTTTCTTAACTCTTTCGCCATTTTCGTTAACTGGAATTACATTATTCTTGTTTGGGCTTTGTCTTGTACAATCTAAGTCATCGCTTACACAAAATTCTGATGCTAATTGTATTTCTATTGTGCAAATAGTGAAAACTTCCTGGATTGATCTTGGAACCAGCGTCAGCAGACGAATTTTTTCTTGTGTATTTGTACAGTTTTTAAAGGTGATTGAAAACAAGATATCATCTTATCGCAAGAAGAGCACCTTTCCTTTGGCAATGATACATTATAAACTTTTGAAAGCTTACTGGTTGTTGCTTCCGTAAATGCATCTATCAGCTGTTTCCTTTTTTTACAAGCATAGTTTTCACGCAACTTTTCTTTGATATTTAACGGAGTTCGCAGAGGTGAGCTATTTAATTTCTTGTCTGAAATTTCGTTGTTTATTTTGTCAATCTGCACATAGACATTTGGTGAAATTCTTCATCTCTACAATCTGTCATTTCATTTTCACGTACGTCTGTATCCAAATTTGATTCTTCGTCAACGGAAATTTCTTGATTCGAAGACACCCCAAATTTAGTAACAATTGTGCGATAACAATTTTTGCAAACACCGTAGTCTGAAGTGATTTTTCGGTTTGGGATCACAGGTGCTAATAAAATACGTAACTCATAGCTGCACAAATGGGTCACTAGAATTACTGTATATTACTTTCTTTTAAACAGCTTTAGAGTCAGGACACTTTTTTTCTCTGGAATAAACTGATTTTAAAACATTGGCCATTGTGCCTTAAGAGACTAAGTTTATGAATGGAATATAACCCAAAAAACTATTTAAACATATATAAAACACTGCAATTGTCAAATACAATTTTTTGCATTTAAGATATTGCCTGTTCTTATCTCTTTTGATATCGTCAAACTTTTTCACTCAAATTGATGATTGATGATGATTGCGCAAAATGGTTGAGAGTTGAAAAAAAAGTTTTAATAATTTTTTTAAAAGAAGGAATAGTTAAGCGAGGACTGAACTTATGGGATATCTCCTTCGTAGTAAAATGAATCTAAAAAAAATCAAAGGTGGGTTTTTTGGGAATATCTAATTCAAAGTTTTTTTGAAAAATTGCCGGCATTTTGTTAATTATCACAATTTTTCCAGTTTCTTCGTTTGATTTAAAAGAGAGCATATCGCAGTACAAGCTGTCGAAAAGAAAATTAAATTATATTAGTATGTTCACCAAATACACAATTTTGAAGAAAATGTTCGTTAATTTTTCCACAATTCACGTAAATCTTCGAATATCCATAAGTACGCAAAAAGAATTTTTGGGTCAAAAACAAAAAATACGTGTCTCATATTTTACATTGGAAAACAATATATATCAGACCCAAATAATTCAGTAACATGACCATCGAATCAGTGCCCGATTTCATATGAAATTGGTCATAGGGAAAAACAATACGAAATCAATACAAAAACATTGAGAGTCATAATATTTATAATTAATGAAGAAGTTAGAAAAAAATTATATACGCAATTAAAGCTCTAATATCCATTTTACAGATAGCCACGCCTTCGCATGAATTGTGTTAGCCATTTATCCTATATTTTTTTCTTTTTAAACACGTTGAAATTTAATTTAGATGAAACTCTTCTGGTACGAAGTGAAGATTCACATGAAATGTATATAGTCATTTTTATATTTTTATTCACTGGTTTTTTTATTTAAGAGTTGTTTGGATAATAGCACTTATGTACCGTTTGTGCTCACAACCGAGAAGCAAAAAAATTAATTTGATACTCAAGCCCAACCTGTCACCAATTTATTCACTTCGTACCAATTGGCACTTCTCATGAAAACGCGTGAAACATATTTTCTACAAAAATAAGGAGAAATTAATTATTAGAAAGTTTTGAAACTGAAAGTTTGACGAATCAAAGGAACAAGTGAATGAATAGTGAAAGCAATAGTGTACTCCGAGGACACGGAGCAGCCCAAGGACAACCGCCTCCTGCATTTCCCCCGCAAGTGTCCTAGCATTTCCTTGACACGCAGGGATGCTTTTCATGCTATTAACCAATGAGAGCTTGGTACCTTCAAAAGCACTGATGATCAGGAACTTAACAGAATATTCCGGGTATAACCATTCCAACCTCCTTATAAGGTCTTTATACCTATCATTCTCTTTAGTATCCCTGGCTGTGATGTTCTTGTCGGCTGGTGCCGCAACTTCGTTAAGGAACATGGTTCGTTTCTCGAAGTTGAGGAGACCTATGTCAGGTATCGAGTGTGCGACAAAAAACAATTATCCAGAATATGAAGTTTCAGTATATGCGTCACTTTTCATTTTCGACCATTAACTTCCCTAGAAGCGTTTTACAGAGCGGTATCAGGGCTAATGCCGTTAGAGTGATAGAGATGGTAATAAAGCGCTCTTAGTGCCGTATTATGCCTTTGGATGTACTTTGTTTCCGCATGAGTTAGAGAACTAGATAGTGCGTGTGCTAGGTGCTCAAGGTGTGCATGACACGCTCTGCAGCTATCATCAGGAATGTTTTGGCTTTTAAAATGTTGCGACGGTATGCTGAAGTGGAAACAACAACGTGCTGACACGTCAAAATGAAATCCTCCGTGCCCGACTTCAATCCGGGTGATTTAAGGAAAGTAAACGTAAGCTAATACGACATCGACTGATGCTTCACATTTCTGTGGAAGATGCCGTACATCCTCTTGTCGAGAAGCTGTTCGCGGAAGTTTTTCTACTGTGCTTTCTTGTCCCAGGCCTTCAGGAATGAGTACTCGAGATGAATAATGTTTGATGCATTTTGCTCACCCCTGATATTAAAGTCAAGATTAAGTGTTTCGACAGCCTTTTCCGCTGCTTTGTACAAAAACGCTCCTTTGCCCACTTCCTTGTGTTACCTGACCATTTTAGGAAGAGGGTCTCGTCCATTTGCGACTATATGTGCACCTTACTCAGGTGCCGTTTACTATTCGGCGTGGTTGTTACGCCTCCGCTTGCAGGTTATTCCTTCGGGACCATCCCTCGACAATTGTCCGCTACTGCTTATTAATTATTGTAACCATATTCAGGAGAAACCTTTGGTATAGGGACAGTATGCAGCCTTATCCTTGCATGCAAGGCTCTGCAAGGATAGATGAACCCTTTTCCCTAGCTGATCGTGGAAACAGCAATGATAACACTGAAAGTTGCAGTTGAAAACGACTGAACGCACAGAGCACCTGACAATGGGTTGGGAAACTGTGCTGATCATCCTAGAGTTCTGGACGCCGAAAATAATTCATATGAAAACACGACGATGAATCGGCGAAATGCTTATATTGAGTGGACCATTCGACTCAAGGATAACTTGCTGGGCCGCTACGAGGCTAGCATTATCCCTGTTCAAGGAGCCGCAGACGATGTCTCACTTCGTCAGGATATCTCAGAGAATTCCGACTTCTGGACAATCAATTGTTCAGTTCATGGTGTGGCGAGAGCTTCGATTGATTTAAATCGAAAGCTAAAACCGACGGTTAATCAAAAGACTAAAAGATGCTTGCATAAGCTGAATAAGAAGATTCGATGGGCAAGACAGAATGCGTCCCGTGTTTAGTGGGTGATTGACTACATAACATCTGGTGAGCCATTCACGAAAGAATCCTAAAGTTCGTCCACAAGCTGAGGATCTACCATTAGGTGTTATCTAACGCAAGGAGAAGAATACAGCAGAGGGAGAAAAAGTTCATGGAGAATTACCAGTTTGATCTCGCTGACCAATCGCGCCTCTGCAGCGATCTCCCTGTTTCTGTCAAGAATCCACCCAAGCTCGACGAGGCAGAGGCGTCCTAGAAAAAGATATACGAGATCCCGAAAACAATGGAATTAAAAAAAATACTAAAAATATAATCCGCTTCAAGTGGTTTTGCGACAACCTTATAACACCTGAGGCGAAAGGTCCATTAATTACTGCCAAAGATGTGAAAAAAGCACTGAAGGGCACGAAGAACTTTTCTGCTCCAGGACCAGATGGTATTAAGAACTTCTGGTGAAAGAAGTTTACTTCTATGCACCAACATCTGGACCGCACCTTCTCTTCATATTTAAAGTCGAATACGCTGCTGTTAGGATGCACTATATTCCTACCGAAGAAAAGTGACTTGTCCAACCGAGAGAATTAGAGGCGAATAACGTGTTTGAACACGCTGCATAAGATCTTTAGCCTGTGTGAAGAGAAATGTATGAACACCGTCCCTCGAAAAAAGGTAAAGCAGGTTCTTTTTGCAGCCTGGTAATTGAGAGGTGCATCTACAAAGACGCAGCAGCACACCAGCGCACCCTGTCGATGGCCTGGATTGACTAGCACAAAGATTGCGATTTAACCTCTCATAGACTTATCATCTGTCTGTTGGAAAACTTGAAGGTCCAACCATAGTGAGATGCAAAGAGAGATTGATGCCCCTCTGGAAAACTACATTCTTTATTCCATCTGAAAATTATCGTGTGACAACGAAAACTGCCTTTCAGGGCGACACCATGAGCCCTCTGCTCTTTTGCATTACACTTCTGCCACTAACTCTTGCACTACGCAATTCTCCTGGGTACCTCTGTGGCGACACTCATCATCGCGAGCATAAGGTCACTCATGTATTTTATATAGATGGGCTAAAGATCAATTCTTCTATTTCAAATGATCTTCAGAGTGCTTTAAATATCGAAGGGAACACAGGAGAGATTAGTATGGACTTTGGCTTGGACAAGTGTGCCAAGAATAATCTGAAGCGGGGTCGGTTTCCTGGCGTTCCCGGGGACCCTTACTTTGTGGATATAAGTGTTATAGACATCTTGACACTGGACAGACCTATACATCCCTGGGCGTTCCTCAAAATCGCATTCAGGACGTAACATCAGTAAAGGAGTATCTCCAAACAGATAGAAGCATCTTCTTCGACATATTTGGTCTTCAAATCTGTCGGCGTTGAACAAAGTTTATGCGACTAACATGCCCGCCGTGCCAACTCTACATGCTTGTGGTGTTTCAATGGACGAAGAACGAGCTTACTGTCCTGGATATCGCCACGCGTAAGATCATGTATATGCAGAAAAGCTTGCATATCAAGTCGTCTGTTCTGCGATTATACATCCAACGCCTTCAAGGCAGGGTGGTCTTTTGAATCTCCAATGTCTTCATAACCGAATTGTTCTGGGTACAGCAAATTAAAGAGATCCTCTCCTAAATATTGTTAAGAAACACGAGATGATTGGTAAAGCAGCGTTCCTTTACAAAGCCGTGGAGTAGGATTCAAACCCGTTTAGTCCTAATCTTAAAAAATTCTAAATATACATTGAAGGAATTAATGTAAAAAATAAATAAACTATAGAGTGGGACAATGGTCGTGGGGGCTAAGGCGCAGGCTTTGCACCCATTCGTTCGGCTCGCGGGTTCGAGTCCCGCCTCGCACTCTGGAAGAGCCTCGGCAGCCCATGCGGTGAACACTAGCCTAGCCTAGTTCATCTCCGGAGAGTCGCGGGACCGGTACCCCTAGGGAAAAAGGTTCTCTAAGTAGTTAAAGCTGTTGCTCTTGGTGGTTCGGACCCCACCTTAAACTGTAGGTCCCCCTCCCACCACCAAGTTAGTGTGTGGGAGTGTGTACAGGAATAGGGAAGAGATACAAGAAAAATTTAAACCCTTAGGGGACACATTAGAAGCTTCCATTCCAATTCCAAATAAACTACAAAGAAACGATTTATTTTAGGCCACTCATAATCTCATATACAACACTGACAAAGTGGTTAGTTGGCCCAGCTATTTAGTTAGTAAGGTATGGTATTGCTATTTTATTAGTTTATAATGCTATTTTATAAGTTGGCACAACAATTTCATTAGTAGCAGCAACGAAGAAAACTGATGTCACAACTAATCAAATGACAGTACCATGTCTTTCAAACTAAGTATTTGGCCCAAAACTAACCATTTTTTTAGTGAAGTACTCAAAAATAGTGATTCTGCGAAAATAAACTTTACACAGAAAAAATGGATGAATTCCCTTTTTGTATATAAAATTTCTTGCAATTTTATTAAAATCCGTGAAAATCCTTTGGAATCTCTTTGAATCTGTTAAAATCCCTAGAAATCCGTAGAAATCTTTAAAAACCGTTCAAGATATCTCGAAAACAAAATGAATTTATTCCCTAAAGTTCTCTAGAAATCCTTTTAACCCAATAAATGGTCTTCATCTTGTAAAATTCCTCGCAATTTTTGAAAATCTTAAAAAATTCCTTGACGTCCCATAAAGTTTTTCAAATCTATTGAGAAGTAAATTTACTTTATTTCATCAAGTGCTCTAGAAGTCAGTTTAGATATCTTAAAATCCCTTGAAATCTTGAGAAATCATTAAAATCTTTCGATATAAGTACAAAATAAGTAGAAATCCTTTATATATAAATAAAATTAAACGTATTCATAAAACTTTTTTGAATCAAAAACCATTCAAATCCTTTGAAATCCTTGGAAATTCAATAAAATCCTTTAAATCTTGTGGAATTCTATAAACACCTTAAAATCTCTTAAAATGTTGGTAATCACTAGAAATCTCTCAAAATTGTATTCTATACAATTTATTTGTCCAGAAATCCATTAAAATCTTCAGAAATCCTGAAAGATGCTTTGAAATTCCTTGCATTTACAGGGTATCCATAAATATATTTCTGAAAATATTTGGCTATTATTTCACCCTGTGTTTTATTATTAATTAAAACACGCTGTGTTTTAAAGGCCTTAAAGTTTTGTAAGATTTGATATCTGTAAAAATCCCACTAAACAAAATTTAATTTATCCTCTAAAGTTTTCTCAACATTAGTTGAAATCCCTTAAAATCTTTTAAATATAAAATTAAATGTATTAATTGAAGTTTTCGGAATCTTTTAAAATAACTTAAATTATTTAAAATCCCTTCATTTTTTAAATTCTTTCATGTCGCTTGAAATTGTTAGAATCCATAGAAAAGTCTTTCCAATTAAATTTAATTTATTCCGTAAAGTTTTTTAGAAATCCCTTGAAATACCTTCAAATCTCTCGAAATCGTTAAGACCTTATACAAAAAGAAGAGATAATTTAAATTTTCTCGAATATAACATATTATTAATATTATTATATTATTAAGCCAAATACCTTTCGGGGTCGCTACGAATTCCTTGAAATTTCATTTTCTAGAACTTAGGTTTCCAGAAATCCCTTAAAATCTTTGAACATCCTACAAAATTCTTCGTTTCTGGGATTTTGTTTTATTGCAAAAAAGTCCCATTGACATCCCGAATATACTGGGTATAAACCTGGGATATTCAAATTTCCTTGATATCTGTGGAATCCTGTGAAATGCCTTAAAATAATTTTAAATCCTGCTTTAAATAAATAAATCAGTTCAGTTTATTGTAACATAAAATAGGGCCAGTGTCCAATTACAAGGAGGATGATGACCATCAGTGACAAGTTTTTAGTTCCTTACATAAAATACCTAATCTACTTATTTCTATATTAAAACGGGTGATGTTACAAACATAAACCAAAGGCATGAATCTTTAATGCGTTAATCGTGTAAATAAATAAATTATCTATCGAATTTTTTGGGTTCATATTTAAAATCTCCACCAATGATTTATCATTTTTTATAGTTTGGAGTCTAATACCATTGTACGCCGGACATTCCCTAATAAAATGCTCTAGCGTATCCATTTTTCGCAAGTTGCACATCTGACAAAAACTTTCGCAATCATATAAATATGTTTGTCCACCCCAGAAAATTCTCGGGTTCTTAGAAGTTGATTTCTTTCAACAAATAGTCGTTAGACGAGACAATGCTCTGAAAAGTGCAGGAACATTCTGAATTGTTTAATGCTAATAAATCATCGTTTCTAATTCTTTCTTGCAATTTTGACATTATCTCCTCCAATTGCTGTTTGACAACTTCCGGACATTGCTTTACGAATACATGCTTAAATCCTAGGTTCTCCAGTATGTTTTCAATTTGAGTTGCCCAGTTATACTTTATCTTATTTGATTTTAATTAATTTAGTTGAATTAGTTTATTGTAGCAGATCTTAACCAACCTTTCATCAGGCATCTCTAGAATTTCGATCCACCATCTAATTGCCCTTGCCACACACTCATATTCCAATTTATATTTATTGGTTTCTAATCTAATCATGTAATTAGGAGTGTTGCGGGGAAGGTTCAATACTGATTTAAAGTATTTCATCTGGGTAGATTCAATTTCATTGAAATATCTTAAGGACCAAATTTCAGCTGCATATAATAAAGTCGTTGAGATAACCGAGTTAAAAAGATGGTTTGCCGCTATCAATGATCTTGGTTTTGCTTTATAAATAGTTTGTCGAGACACACCTGTCGCTACATTAGCTTTAGATTTTCGATCTTTCACATTCTCGCTATGCACTCCTGTACTTTGAAAACTTTTATGAAAATCCAAGATCTTAGTCTTTTCTACGTTGACTTGTAATTTATTTATTTTACAGTAAAGCTCTAAAACATTTAACTTTAATTGAACGTCTCTTGCGGATTTGGTCAAGATCACAATATCATCCGCGAATGCCAGGATCAAAATCTCTAAAAGACCTCCCAATCCTACCCCAGAAGCTCCAAATGCTCTAAAAATTTCTCAATATCGCATATAAACGATAAGAATAGAATCGGACTGAGTGATTTCCCTTGCGGAGTTCCTGAATTGATTTTAATATCTTTTGATCTATCCCCATTTACGTCATAATGCATCGAGAAGCTCTCGTAGAGCTTTATAACTAACCTGAGAAGCCTGCTATTGAGTACAAGTTCTCTGAGTTTTTCCCATAATAATTTGTGCCTTACTGATGGGAATGCTTGCTTAAAATCGACAAAGATTGCAAAGAGCGTCCTGCCTTTAATTCTTATTATTGAATGTATCGCTGTATTTGATATAAAAATATTGACAATGCAACTTCGGCCTTTCCGAAAACCAGCCTGCCCTTCCTGAATTATTTTTCTACTCTCTACGTACTTTTGTAGTCTTTCTGCTAGAATATGAGTAAATATTTTAGTGATGTTATTAAATAGAGAAATAGGTCTATAATTGCTGGGGTTTTCTCTGTCTCCTTTCCTGTATATTACAACAGTTTTTATTTTTCCCCAATCTTTTGGAATAATACCAATAGTTAAAATTTTATTAAACATGTCTAACATGAAGATTAGAACATTGGGAGTTATCTTTTTATAAAATTCGTTGCCTAATCCATCTCCGCCTGGGGCTTTTCCACTTTTTAGTCTTCCTATACTACTGATCAATTCTTCAATTTCTATTTGTCTATCCAATTCCGCAATAACATCCGTACTGAAAATTTTAAATTTATCCTGATCACCCATTGTAAAGTTTTTTATGTAAAAGTCCTCCCATGTTTCAATAGAGATAGGGCACTTTAGATATTCTTTGTATGCAAATTTTTTAATGGTGAGCCAAAACTCTTTCGCGCTCCTAATGTCAATTAAAGCCTTTAGATCCTTATCCCTAACTGTTTTCTTTTTTTGTTTTATCCGACTATTATGCTTTTCTTTTTCTTTTAAGAATTCACCTAATGCTCCGCCCGTGAAGTTTAATTCTTTAGCCTTCTTCAAGCTTTTATTGAGTTCAGCTTTAGATTTTATGTACTGTTCGTCCTGCCAATCTTTTCCCCTTAACTTATTTTCATTACTTGTTGCTCGTATTCCGCAAAGATCAGCATTAGTCGCAGCAACTTTGATCGATATTTCTAACCTTGAACTCAGTTCTTCTATGGTTAATTCTTTATTTTGAATGATTTTTGTGGATTCTAGATGTAACCTATATGATTCTGAATTTTCTTTCTTCCACCTATAAGTATCCTGAATCAGTATTTTATTATTTGTAGATCTCAAATCTTTTCTATCCTTCTTATTCTGTCCTGGGACTCCCATTTCTAGTGTGCTTTGAAAATGATCTGTATTGGTTGTTGATGAAATTATCTTACTGTCCCTTATGTAAGGAAAACAAGCTACGTTAACCCAAATCAAGTCAATCGTACTCCTACCTAGTTGGTTTACAAATGTAAATTTCGCTGGCGTATCGGTAGGAGATCTACCATTCAACATTACAAAGCTTTCAGATTCCATTACGCTTGTCAGCAGCCTACCTCTATAATTTACCTCAAAATCGCTACTTGTTCTAACGCCTGATAGTGGGGATCCCTCTACTGTCATACGGTCCAACTGGTTGAGGTCTCCCACTCTAGAGTTGAAGTCCCCATCGATTATAACAGGCAGAGAGTTATCCCCCTAGCTAAATTACGGATAGTATCAGAGAACATATCTATTATAGTTTCAGAGTCCAGTTTTGGTTTCCAGTATACCACTCCTATTATAAATATAAAATTTTTACTTTGCACCTTAACTGTTATCCACATATCAGTAACTTCTATAATATTTAAAAGCCTCACTACCTTGTTAATAAAAACGATTATACCTCCACTTGCTCTTCCAACACTGTGATCCTTTTCTGCTGGGCTCTGAATTGTCTGATAGTCCTTGAGAAATGCTGGATTCACTTCCAATATTGATGACAGCTATGTTTCCGTGACTCCGATTATGTCGTAGTTTAATAGGAGTTTTTGCTGATTTTTGTCTAGGTCGTATAGGTTTTTGAGACCACTTATATTCCAGAAGTTCAGTTTGAGTGGGTGTGCTTTTACCCTTGTGAAGTGACGTTTTCGAAATGTTTCTTGTTTTGCTTTGAAACGTATCAAGCACTTCCTTATCTCCTGCTGATTTTTAAGAGATAAATTGGTCCATACTATTTCTCATGTTGTCGTCTTTTCTCTTGTAGCACTTCCTTTTTGGCTTTATAGTATTCCAATTCTTCATCTCTTGTTTGTTAATAGTATCTTCCTTGTCCATCTCCTCAATGTCATCGCTGCTTCTATCTCGCTTCTTTGAAGCCTTTGCTGCCTCTACGAAACTAATAACCTCGTCAACGTCGCAAAGTTTTCCTTCTATTAGTAGGAAGTCATCTCTGAGTTGGGTCTCTATATCCAGTTTTCTCAGTTCTTTGAAGAGTGGTACCAGATGCTTCCTTTTTTCCTGTGTGTTCTTGTCATAATCATTTGAGATAAAAATGCTGGTCCCTTTCAATTTGCGCTTTTCCCCCATAATTTGTTGTTTCTTGAGAAGTGAAGTGAATGAAAGAAGAATAGGTGGTTTCGGATTTGTTGACTCTCCCTTTAAGACCTTGGCGTATTTTATATCAGCGATGGTGATGTTAACTTCGAGTGTTTCTTCGATGAAAGTGATCATGTGGTTGACTAACATGCGGGGATGGGTAGGAGCATCCAATCCGAAGAAAACCATGTTGTATATTTTAGCTATGCTCTCGTTCTTAATATGTACATCCTGGATTTCCTGGAGTTGGTTTTTCAGAATTTTCTTTTCTTTTTTGAGTTCTTCAATCTCCCCCGTACATTTCTCCAGTTCCTCTATTATGGGTTTTACTTCCTGTTTCACAATTTCTTGAACTTCATCCCCGATGCATTCTAGAATTGAATTTTTCCAGGAATCTAGAATTCCTTCGAATAGTTGATGTTGCTGACAGAATTTTCACTTGGTTTTACACTTGGTGCAGGTTCCACGCCAAAAAAAAACACTACGTTCACTGTTCTCGGGACTAAGAGATACCAAAAATACCTCTCAGATTTCACTGAGCTCAATTAATTATACAGAATTTCGCAGAAAACTACAGAGCGATCCGACGTACGTCTGGTCACTCTTACGCTACAATAGCGCCCCCAAATAAATAAATCATTGGATTGTTTGTAGTTTCTATATTATAAGAAATTCATTATAGGGACTTTATTGTAGGTCCATATTGAATTTCCCTTTTTTTTTCGTAAAAAAATTCAAATAAATTAGTTATTTCTCATCACTTCTGGGATCCCACCAATGGTCATATTTTAGTTCCACTCGAGACGGGTTTTGCCGAGCTTTATTTTAATACTTGAAATGAACACTGAAATAATAATTTTTTTTACAGAATGTCTGGATATATGGCAGTGCTTATAACGAGTATCTGGAGCACATTCAGAATCTACATCAGGCTTCGGCTCAAGAGGCCACAAAAAAAATGGTAGAAGATTATAACATTCGGCTACAAGAATTTGAGCATCGGCGCAGAGCTAAACAGTAATTGGCGAAAAATGTAATGAAAAAATTTTAAATAGCAAAGCAAGTCATGGAAATGAAGGTCAAAATAAAAGATGCGATAATGCTTTTTGAAACGTTTCGTTCACTGTTTTGAGCCCTCATCAGTTAAAAAACATTTATTAAGTCTGTAAAAAACATACAAATAATTTAGAAAATATTTATAAAACAGAATAAATATTAATTAATATAAATTGAAATTTTAAGTAAAAGAAAGAGAAGGGTTGTCTCATAAAAAGAGGAAATTTTTTTTTTTTTTGAAAATTATAGGAAAAAAATAAAAAATGCATTCCTCAATAAATGCCGTTTGTTATTATTTTTTTTGTTGAAGGAAGGTATAAGTGTGGTCTAAAAATCTTGAAAATATTAGAGAGGGTTTTCCACCGGTTCTCGAGAAAAAATTAAACAAAACAGGGCTTGTATGGCGCGGCGCGGCTCAGCAGGGGAAATAAAGGTGTCTGTAAACAAATTAATTTTCAAGCCACAATTATTTTTATCATATTTGAATTTTTTTATAATGGTTTAGATCCGATTAAAAAAAAGGTTTATAATACTCTTTAATTTCATAACCAAAATCAGAACAACCAACATTTTTGACTTTTGAAGAATACCGTTCGTTATTAAATATTCAGATTCATTCAAAAAGATCTAGAATCAATGACACAACTTGTTACAAATGTTTCTCCGTAGAACTGTAGAAGTTAAAATATTTATTGAATTTGTTATAAATAAATAAGTGGTTGAGAATAATTTCGTGGGGATAAGCAATGTTTGGTCACTTGATGTCAACTAAATGTTTACAATGTATAGCCAAAAAGGGTTTATGAATTGTATTAACGAAAATTGATAAATAATTTTAATGAAGTAAAAAAATTATTATTTGTTATTATTAGAGAAGCTCCTGAAACGCGCAAGTTTCGTCATATCAATTGATTATTATTTGGGTGTAAACGTTACTTGCTTTAATAATCATTATAATAATGATAGCAAATTTTTTGTAAATAATGACATATAATAACATTATTATCGATTGACCTAATGAGATGGCAATGAGTCATTAGCACTTGATTTCAACATGAAAAATGTTTTTTTAGTTTATAAGATATAGTACGACGAAAAAACTTTATTTATAACATTGTTAATAACAATAATGATTGTTAGTCATTGCCTCAGTGTTCTAACAACGGTTGAAATTTAGTTGTTTGCGGTTAATTATGTTGAAAAATTAAGTCTATATCTCAAAACATAGCTAAAGAGCTAATTTGTTGAATAAGTTTTTTTTTAAATTATTCAACACAAATTTTAAATCAACATATATCAAATGCTCTAATTTTTACTTTAGATGATTCGAAATCAGAAGAGTCTTGTGTTAATAAAGTGAAGTAAAATAGATTGTATTCACAATATTTCCTGTTTACTCTTTTAATAATAAGTAATTAGTAGCTTCTCAGCATCAAATTATTAAATATTTCAAATAATCGAAAAAGTGATTTTTCACTCGTCTTTAGTTTCTCATATTTCTCTAATTGACTTGTAGAGTTTCATTTTTAATTACTGAAATTTTACTAATTTAGATTCTGAAAGATGATAGGAAAACTCGGGTTCAAATTGTTATGAAGGCATGAAACTGTTTGTATCAGTCTTCTTTCTGCAATGCAAAAAAACTTCTCGTTTTTTTTAAATCTGATATTTTTTTAAACAATTCAGATGAATAGATGAGCGAATAAAAACGCAAAAAATTTTAAATAAAAAAAATAGCGATCGTTTCCTTAAACGTAAGATATCTTAGTTTTTCCAAAAAATATCTGTGATGCGGTAGAAAGTCGAAAAGCAAAACTATTCCTTCCTGAGATATCTGAAAAATGTTCTTCTACTTTTCTATCTTTTTCATTGACATTTTTTGCATATATATATACCATTAAGCCATTTCCCTTTCGACGAGCCTCAAGGGGTAAGCGTGACACTACCCGATTCGGGTAGTGTTTCTAGGTGGATAGTTTCTTGTAGTAAATAACTACAAGTGTGGGCTCACCACACCCACCACCGCCAACAGCAACGCAGTAGTATCAGACGGTCACCCATCCAAGTACTAACCGCGCCCAACACTGCTTAACTTCAGTGATCTAACGGGAACTGGTGTTTCCAGCGTGGTATGGCCGTTGCCAATGATAAATTGCATAATGATTTATAATTTTGGAAATAGGGAAAACATGGCGCCAACTACAAATGAAATGAAATGAAAATTTTGTAGAACTCCTGGAAAGTCACAAGTTTGCTTTTGGGGTTTTCTCCGTATCTCACATAATTAAAACAACGTTTTTTTCAACTTTTTGGATTTTTTGTTGTAGATTTCGAAAAAATGATAAACTTCTTATCAGAATCGATCCAATCAAGTTCGATGTAGGAACTAATTTTCATTGGGTTCATCTTATTGATGTTCACTCGAAGTTTTATAATTGCGAGTGTAAGGTCCATCCTGAGTCTTTTTCCTCAAAGTCTTCCATTTCCTTCAGGATCGGGTATCTCGCATAGTTTTTAAACCATAGTTCTAAATCTGTGATATAGTATATCTCTTCATTTTTAAATTTGAAAGTCTTGTCATCATGTAAGGTGTCTCCTTACCTATCTTCAAATAGTATGTAGGGAGCAACCAGGAAGGCAAGAACATCTTTATGAACTAGGTTGGCTACAGCATATGTTTTTATTCTACTGACAAATGCTTTGTCAACGTCGATCTATATAACTCGATTGCTGACGTCATCATGATTTGGTCTTTTCTTCTGCACACTACTTCCTTTTCTACAGAGTAAATTTAAAGGAGCCTCAAGACATGCTAATTTTTCGATTATATTTAGACACTTTCATTTTTTATTTAATGTGAGAGGTGGTGTTTTTCTACAAAGCTCCTTTCCCACAGACTTTAGACACATCATCCACTCGTTTCTACATTTGTTGACTTTGTTCAGTTGTATGTTTTCAGACGATGATGACAAGATCAGTGTTCAATTTTCAACCACATGTGGTTGAAAATTCAGCCAGATATTTCTAACAATGTAGTTTTGGGAGATGGCGCTTGGCAAATGCGTGGAACAGTTTAACTGAGAAAAATTTAAAGAAAACGTGGGGGAAAGTGATTAATGATATATACACTGCAGTTTTAAACAAAACAGATGAAGAAAGAGACTTGCCTAAACCTGAGATTTTGAAATTAATAAAGAAAATCCATGGATTTGAAGAGTGTTCAGGAAATAGTGTGTCTGAATGGCTGGATTCAAATGAAGAACAACAAACTCGAGAGGGATATATGCTGAAACGGACTCTGGAGAATAAGCAAAGTTTTATAGAGAGGATGCAGTAGCCGGGTTAAATACAATCTCCACTTCAAATAATCTGTTGAATTTTTCCTTTCTTTTTTCTTATTTTTTCAGAAAGAAGTGGTTCATGTTAAAATCATCGAAGAAAGTGATGCCTGGAACAACGAAACATTTAGTAATGCTCGCAAGAAAGAGTTGGAATCCGAACAAAAATAAGTCGGGAAATTGCGAATCTGGAAATAAAGGGGTCAGGGAATTTAAATTTCATTGTCATCGGTGTGGGGAACGGGGGCACACGGCCGCAGATTGCAAACTTAGGAAATGCGAGAACGTCCGATAGTCCGCGAAGAATCTAAAAGATGTGAGTCTATGGACCACTGAAAATTGCTGCGATTCGAATGTTCAAAAAGCGTTTCGGGTACAAATGACACTCCCGGGAAAAACTGGTGCCTCGACAATGGTGCTACGTCGTACATATGCAACAAATCACACGCATTTTCGGAAATACACGATACGAAAAGTGGAAATTTGAACCTTCCAAGTACTTACTCGACGGAAATTGTTGCTAAAGGAGCTGTTTTGTTTTCAGCAAACATTGACAGTAGGAGGAAAAATGTCAGTTTGAGCGACTGTTATCGGAAACAACGGCAATATGAAGTTAATCACCGATCGTGTCGGCCATTTATATTTCGTACGTGAGGACAATGAACATAAGTGAAAAATAATTGCTAAACAACAGAATCGTTTATCGAAATCCTCAATGGAACTAGAAGTGTGACATCGGCGCATGGGCCACCTGAACGTACAGGATCTTCGGAAAGGTTAGCGCCGGAAAACATTGCTTGGAATAAATCTCGGGAAATTTTAGGACAAACTAGAATGCGAAATTAATTCTTTTAGAAGAATGGTCAGAACTCCTTTTGCTGAGAAATCGGAAAGGAAGACGGGTTCGTTGGCAATAATGCACTCCGACCAATGCGGTCCTATGTGAGTGGAATCAGAGAACAAGGCTAAATATTTCGTCACATTCATCGACGATTACTCGCGCTGATGCGAGTAATCAATCTTAAGAATGAGAGCAAGGCTTTCAAAGCTTTCAAGGACTTTAAAGCTCTCGTAGGAAATCAAAAGGAGAAAAGGATCAAATGTCTTCAATCTGATAACGGGAAGGAATATTTGAGCAATGAGTTCAATGTTTTTTTGAAGAAGAGCGGTGTTCAACAAAGATTAGCTGTAGCGTATAATCAAGAGCAGAATGGAACAGCTGAGACAAAGAACAGAACTCTCATGAAAATGGCCAGTTGTCTTCTGATTCAGTCTGGCCTTCCCCCTTCTTTTTGGATAAAAGCTGTATCAACGGCAAACTACATCAGGGACAGCTGTCCAACGAAGATTCTGGACGAACGAACACCTTACGAAGTATGGAACGAAAGAGCGTTAAACGTCAGCTACTGCAGGGAGTTCGGATGTAGTGTTATCATCTTGGACAGAGCACCGGGAAAATGGAAAGTCGAAGAACGTGACAAGAAAGGCATTTTTCTTGGCTACGACGAAAAATCAAAGGGTTTTACAGTATGGATTCCTGAAGAAAAGATTGTTCGAATAACACGAAATGTTACACTTCTGAAGAATTTCAGGAACCCTCCTCAGGACATCTATGAATAATTTATTCATGAAAATCTTCCAAGGCAGAAACTTAAGGTGGAAACTCGAAATTCCGAAAGAAGAGAAGTTGAGGTCGTGATACGAACGAGGACGTCGCAGAAATTCAGGTCGAGGGCACCGAAGAACTACTGCGAAAAGGTCCAGGAAGACCAAAAAAGATCTTGACCATTGTCAGAGGAAGACCGCGGAAGCAGTACCAGGAACGACATGCTGATGTTCAGAACGTAGAACCGGAATAGGCTCATCTAGTAAAGGTACCTATGAAATAGGCAATGTATGGTCCTGACGCCGAAGAATGGTATCGTGCAATGGCAGTCGAAGTAAAGTCGATCATAAAAACGACACTTGGGAATTTGTAGTGCGTTTAAATCATCGCAAAGTTATTAATAGTCGTATGGCATTAAGAAACAAATACAAACCGGATGAGACTTTAGGGAGAAGGAAAGCGCGAATAGCAGCCCGAAATTTCGCTCAACGTCCAGGAATCAATATTAACTGAAGATTTGCTCTAGTAGCTCGTCTAGGATCCATTTGATTATTGGTGTCACTTGCAGCTGAATATGAAGTGTCAGTCAAACAATTCGAAGTTACAACTGCATACTTGAATGCTGTGATTGATGAAGAAGTTTACATGGAGACTCTGAATATCCTTGGAAAAGCTCTAAAAACCAACATCCAAACAGAAAGAAACACCAGCAAGATTGGAATAAAGGCGATAAGTATGTTGAAGAATTGGAAAACAGGAGACATGTTCGTCTTCTAAAGAAATCTTCGCATGGCCTGCGACAGACTGAAAGGAGTTGGCACGTGAAATTAGATGATGTACTGAGACGATTCGGAGCAACTCCGTCGAACGCAGATCCATGTTTGTACTAGTTGGGTCGACGGAAAGACGCGTTGTTTATCGCTGTCTACGTGGACGATATCCTAGTTGTTTCGCGGAATTTAACAAAAGTAGCGAAGTTCAAGGTAGCTCCTTCGAAAGAATTCGAGATAAGGGATATCGGAAAACCGAATTATTGTCTGGAAATTGAATTATCACGAGAAGGCAACACAGTCGCCATGTACAAGAGAGGATACGTTAAGGAAGGTGCTTTGATGTACCTATCTGTGTGGCTACAAGGCCTATCATTACTCAGGTTGTGAGTGCGTCAAGACAATTTAATACCTGTTTTGGACAGATTCATTGTACAGCAGCCAAACGCGTCCTCCGTTATTTTAAACGTACGATGGATTTGTGACTTCTATTCAGTCCATCAAAAGCCTTATCATCCGCAGAGGTCGGATACATGGCTCTAGCCGAAGCTATCAAAGAAGCTATTCACCTACAGGGATTCGTTTCGGAATTGGGTATCAATGAATTCACAGCCCAACGCCTAGCTGAGAATCCAAAATTTCACGCTTGGAGCAAACACATCGACGTGAGGCATCATTTTGCTCGTGATGCGCTACGGAACAATCTTCTAAAGCTTGAAGACGTTTCTACAGAGGAAATGATTGCTGATGTGATGACGAAGAGACTACCCGGACCAAAGCATCACCAATTTGTGAAGCTACTTGGATTGGAACGGTTAAACTCTCTTAAATAATAATCATCCACGTTTCGTAGGGAAGTATTGGAATGTGATTTATATTTGTATTCGATACGTAGTTGATATGCTTCATCTGTTTTCTTGATCGCCCATGAATGTTGTATCGCTCGGATCGTTTATACTGAAGTTCGCAATTAGTATTGTTAAACCAAAGTTAATCGGATATTACGTCGTGCAATTGCTTTGCGCATTCATATATACTTCAGAGTTCTCTTGCGCAACCCTGTGCAACATCGAAATATACTACGCATATGTATGTTTCGTAGAAGTCCACTGCGCACCTCTAAGTGTCGTAAAACTTCACTGCGCCGCTATATCTACTGTATAAGTATTCTGCGCAGCACTATGTACCACATAACTGAACTGCGCATCTGTATCTGCCATTTAGTCTACTTTGCATTCCTAATTGTTGTGGAACTGCATTGCGCAGGTGCGATACAAGTATACTGCGCAGACCTATGCACATCAGAACTCCACGGCGCAGTCGTCCACTCCTATCCCACCTCTTCACTGATCTCGTCAAACTAGCAGTAATTAAAATTACTCGGGATGTGTAATCGGAATAAATGAGTAATTGGATTTCGTATATTTGGCAGATAATACAAATTACATACGACTAATTTGTAATTTAGGTCAATTACATTGGATGATTAGCAGAACCTTAACATTTAATTCAAATATAAGTTAAAATACATGTAATTTCTCCAAAAAATATTTTAAATGCATTTTTCGCCAATTAGCTCCTACGTCTGCGCCGTTTAAGAATATATTCTTGTAGGCAATGCCTAAAATCTCGTAGCTGACGCCGAGATTCTTGTAGCCGATGCTGAGCTTCTTCTTCCCTTCTCCTTCTTTCAGTCTCAATGTGCTGCTCATACACAGTATAAGCACTGTCAGATATCCAGTCATTCTGTAAAAAAATTATGATTTCAGTGCTCATTTTAAGTATTAAAATATAGCTCAGAAAAAACAGGATCGAGTGTACCTAAACTGCGACCATTGGTAGGATCCCAGCAGTGATGAGAAATAACTAGTTTATTTTAAATAGATACTTATTTTGGTAACGAGATTGGCAAAAAGCTACTTTTTTAAATAAGTAACGAATTGGTAACCATTTATAGAGAACTTTAGGAAATAAATTTAATTAGTTTTACCTTTAAGTGGTTTTAAGGCACTTTAAATAATGTTGAGAGAACTTTGACGAGAATAAATTATATTCTATTTGAACGGATTTCTGCACATATCAATAATGTCAAGATTTTAAGGCCCTTAAAAGAATTGCAAGGAATTTAGAAGGATCTTTTAGGATTTCCAAAAAGTTTAGTGGATTTCTAGATGAGCATATTGCATAAAATAAAATTTCGAGGGATTACTAGCGATTATGAATATTTCAAGAGATTTCAAAAAATTTAGGCAATTTCACAAGATTTAAAGGATTTTATTGAATCCACAGGGATTTCAAGGGATTTGAATGGTTCATAATTCAAAAAACTTTAATGAATACGTTTAATTTGATTTATATTCAAGGGATTTTTACTCATTTATACCAGTGTCATTTTCATAAATGGCAATTGTTACCAGTGAGACCCTGCGGTGGCTTCTTAACCTGTTTTCTTAATTATCTGTCCATATATAGGATATGTATACTTATTGACGACCCTGACCCGTTACGGCGTAACATGGTGATGCAAATTTTGTCTGCTGACAAATTATCATTTTTCAAGGAATTAAATTGCTTTCACTAATCATTCACTGGTTCCTTCGATTCTTCAAACTCTTAGTTTCAAAAGTAGGTGCAAACAAAGCAAGCAATAAATGTCATCATTGCATGTTAAACACAACACAATTTGGAGTTCTTACAGTTTATATAACATATTGTCAAATAATCACTGCATAATTGGAAAAATGTTTTTGAATAACAGTTTCGGTTTATTGTTTCATGAAGTTGTGTATGCACAAATTCCTCCGGCAACTGATCGGAAAGGCTGAAGACCTGAATATTCACTTTGTACCAGAAGAGTACCATCTAAATAAAATTTCAACTTGTTAAAAAAGTATAAAATGTAGGATGAATGACTAACAAAATTCATGCCAAGATATGGCTATCTTTAAAGCATGAACTTATCATATTCAAAAACAGGACACGCAAAAAATGAAGCCATAAAAAATAGAACTCTAGTTTTCAGAGTGTACCAACTTTATATTTAATAGCATAGGCATTGATAGCTGCTATCCATTGATCGGGGTTAACGACAAAAGGCTCGAATTGTTCACCATGGGGAGGCCTTTTCACAATCCTGTATTGAAGAAATTTTCCCTCAGAGTTTTTGAATGGAATAACAACTTGATCTTCGGAGTTGGCTTTTGTAAGAACTACGCCCTTGAGCCTATGCACTATATCTTCTTCACCGGGACCAAGTGGTGTTCCATCCACAGAAAGAGTAGGAAAAGTTCCTGAATCTCCGCTGCTACTAGATTCATGTGAACTTGGTTCTGTAAAAACACAATAGAAATGCTTGAAGTTGAACAAGACAGTAATTTTTAATATTGGTTGTTTCATATAGGACTAATTTATTGAACAGTCTGGAGGTCTTGCATAATTTGCGTAAAGTGTTTTGGGTGTTGGGGTAGGTAAATAATTTTGAAAAATTAGTATGTATGGTACTATGGTACGTCACTACTTGGTCAAAACCATTACTTACACAAGATATTTTCAAGACTACTGAAAAACAAAGAATCATTTCAGGACTAGTTTCAGATATTACATGGATAGATCAAATAAAATCCGGAACTTAGGACCAATTGGAGTCTAAAGCGGGGTTATTTCAGACTTGCTCAGTACTGTGTAGGCCTCTCCTTTCGTTCAGCAGCTTGCGCAATTATTGAGAAAGAAGTCCCAGAGTCTGTCGCGTAACGCATTACAATAAAATTTTTGAGTAATTAATGCAGAAAGCTCACTGAGGTTATGCATATGTTGAAGCCGCAGTTTTGTAGTACAACATTATCGAAGATTCGAGTGTTTTCGTGGTACAAAAAGTTTATAAAGGGGTGTGTAAACGTACAGAACATGCCTCATGCGCGGCGGCCCAGAACGAGATTCACATGAGAGGTGAAAAATGGGTATTGGCAACGATTTTTTGGAATCACAAAGGGGTTGTGCTCGTTGATTTTCTTCATGGAAGAAAGAAGGTAAGGGCCGAGTGCTATTCTAAGTTTTTGGACAAAGCTAAGGCA
Source organism: Andricus curvator (assembly GCA_932195095.1). NCBI lineage: Eukaryota > Metazoa > Arthropoda > Insecta > Hymenoptera > Cynipidae > Andricus > Andricus curvator. The sequence goes on along the minus strand of CAKNYM010046988.1, from coordinate 38,206 downwards.
GCCTACAAGTCCAAAACAGGGCGTATTCCCTTTTGATCTGGAGAGGTTCAATTACACCAGAGTCCCTCTATAGTAGCCGTCTCGGGGGTACCCTTTATTGCTTCGCACTATCTCGGGACTCAAACAAACCGTTCTTCTTCCCTTTCTTTCTTGTGGCTTTTGATAAAGCCAAACCGTAAACATCGCAACTCCTCTGACCTTACAAACGCCTCCCTCTCATCCCCTTGGACCGCCTTGTCACTTATAGAGGGAACTACTATAGAGGGACTCTGGTGTAATAATAATAAAAACAACAACAAGACCATTTTTCGAAAAAAGGGTTCTAGGCGGACTTCTATTTAACCCTTTAGATTGTGTGGTGAAAATATTACATGAAACAATTCATCCTTCTAGCAGAAAAGTTGTCGATTGTAAACATGGACTAAAAATCAACCCGTTTGAAGCACCTTAAGAGGGTCTTCTGTTGCAGAAGGCTGAAAATGAGAGTAATTTTGTCAGATGATTTTAGAGATTTACAAAGATCATACTCATAGTTACTAGATTGATGAACCACAAAAAGCAAAAAAAAACATTTAAAAAAAATGGTAGACAAAAAGCGAAGAATGTCATTTTTGCCCCTGAAATTTGCCCTTTTTCGTTTAAACAAAATCATTAAAAAAAAATTCGCTTCAATTTGGAGTGGTTCACTGAGAAATGATACGTGTGTGTGTGCGTTTTTATAAAACTGTCTGTTTATTCACGTCAATATTGATTTTACTTTAGGTTAATTACATGTATCTGAGTCTTTGAATAAATTTGATCTTGACTTATATTTATAGACAATTTAATACCGTTCCACCTGCCTCATTCTCTTTTCAGATTCTTGGTTCTTAATTTAAATAATTATTAATTCTGTCGCAATGGTATTTGAAATTTTAGAATTTATTGACATCTGTATTTGGAAACATTTCTGCATTTTCAATTATAAAATAATACTATAAGAAAGAAAGTTAGCGTTATAATTGGCTAATATTCAGGGGTCGCGCAAAGACCATGAAATTTAACATGGTGAAAAATCAACTTTTTGTAAATTTCCATATTTGAGTGTATCATTCAGAATTCGTTAGAGAATAAGAATCAATCATAAATTTTGAGGGTGAATGACTTTAAGCTACTCTCATGGGGTTTTTCTTGGTGACCCATAAGAGTGACTTGAAGTCATTCACCCGTCAAATTACCATAAATCTCTTTAAAACAAAATAAAATTAAAGAACTGATGTGCTTACTAAAAATAAAATGATTTGAAATAAGTATTTAATTTATTAAAATTTTTTATCAAAATAGAATATAAAGAAAGTTTTAGAAATTTGTATAAAGTAAAATGTTTCTCATCGTATATGATAGCATACTATTACAAGAAGGAAAACTGGATATGAAGACCAAAAATAAATTTATTTGCAGACTATATAATAGAAAATTCTGGCAAAACTATAAAGTGTGTGTGGTCATTATTTAGAATGTTTTAGAAAGGTGAACATATAAAAAATTGTCTGTATCTAGGGTGCCCGATGCTCATTCTTTTTTTTTTAAATTCATTTTTCGAGTGACTGGAAGAATTGATTTTCGTATATTATAAATATTTATCGGTACATAATTAAAACAAAGCACGTGGCTTGTCGTCCAACAGTTTAGTATAAACTTGAAATTGATTAATTAAAGATAAATAATGAATATCAAAATTCTTATCGGAGACAACTAAAACGTGATGATTCGGAAAAATTTCCTGTTTGTTTCCACACAAATTATTTGCTAAGAATAAGTACTGAGTTGTGAAATTGTTTGTTTTCTTTAACGTGTTCCAGACGAGAGAAGAAGATTAAATAGAGGTATTGATTTGTGTAACTCGTTTAAAGTCAACTGATAATTTAATTTTTTACGGCTCATATTATCGTAAAGTAAATGTTTAAATTGGTACGGCTTGTAATGCCTACAATTTAAAACCAAAATTGTCAAATTGATACTACCGTGTAAGGTGGCATGGCATCTGACAATATAACAATAGGATTCAACTAAAAAGTACCTATTATTTTCTTCAAATAATAAATATATATATGTGGCAAGATCAAAATAATAATAATAAACAATTGTTATTTTACAGGCAAAACACATGTATCTAAAAAATATTGTACCACTCGTACTTGGTTTTATTTTTCGATTTCAGAACCTTCATTACATTGAATATGAGTAAGATATGCATGGAACTGTTATTTATGAAAGTTGTAATCTGGCACGTTTGTGTATAAAGGAATAACTTTTCGTAAGATTTTTATCTGTTTGCTTTAGACTCGTATATAATACTGATCAACTTTTATTTCACAATTTGCAACCTTGGGGAATTTTAACTAGAACACTTACAAGATTATGAAAAATTAACAATTTTATATGAAAATATTAAATGTATATAAATCACCATCCACAAACTCTTCGAAATTTAACCACCTGAAATTTTAAAGAGCTTTCTTGCTCCAGTGCCTGTTACAAAGATTCATGACAAATTTTAAATTAATCATAAAATTATCTGATGTATTTTACTCACCAACATAGTGAAAAAACAATACTGAGATTATCAGAAGAGTAGGAATGGTGGTCCTCATTATCCCAAAATAAAGGGGCCAGTTTCTTGAAGAATTTCCTGAAGATTGCCGATGATGATGAATAGAATAAACGCCGTGTTTACCGCTTTATATACTGAAGCCATTATCTTGTATTTTTTTAAATCATGGTGAACACACAGGAAAGAAATACGGTGTAAAGTACATAAAATTTTTATTGTTTGCGTACATTTCTTTCATGTGCGTGAAATATTGCGTCATCTTGATGTAATAAGCCATTTGTTAATATCGCGTACACTGTTAGAAAATTCTTGAAATATCAATGAAAAATACTTGCTCGCGATAATCATATAAACCTTACGCTTAACGTATCAAGTTTTTAAACTTTAGATGAACATAAATTTAATGTATGCACATTTTGTAAGTCAAATAAATCATATTGTAAAAACCTTAAAGTCTGTCCCTCGATTTTTGTCATTTCAGACGTCATTACCGTACGTCTTTTTTTCTATTAAAATATTGTTGTTAAAGTTGAGTAATGAATACTGAAATATTAAGCGTATCGTTTAATACAAGATTCTATAAGATTGAGCTTAAAATATTAACTCTTTTTTTTGTGAATCTGATATTAAAACGGAAGGGTGTATTTTGACAACAAAAACGTCATTCCCGTACGTGCTTTAAAAACCAGTTTTGGAGTGAAAAAAAATTATAAAAACCATTCCGTTACTTGCTCAGCGGTGTTTTCTTTCATAAGTAGGTGACTTTTTATGATTAAAATCTGTTATTTTTTTATAAATATGAAAAAAGGCTAAAATTCATCCTTTTTCTCGCATCATTACCGTACGGTACAATAGAAGAGCGTACGACTGCTTATATGCGCGTGAATCAGGTGGGCTAAATAAGTCAATTAGAAAGGAAAAGATGTGTTCCAAATTATATTACAGCACAGGTAGGTAGATTTGTTATTACAGCTGAAAGGTGCTGAGGTACGATGTAATAAATAGATTTTAATACATTTGAAAAAATGCATTTGTATTTTTCTGTAACGATTACCTATACCGTCGCAAAAACGTAAAAAGAGCATTTAGGTTTGGTAACAATATATTGGGATTATATGGTGTTTCGGGAGATTCTCCTAAAGGGATTTTAGCAGTACAGGTTGAACTTTTAATAATATTTACTGACTTCAAAAATGTTTTTAAAGTTTAAATTCGTTGTGCGATATGACTAATAATTGATGGTAATATTCGTGCTAACTTTTCACCATTTGCGTATAATACAATTTTTGTGATGCCTATAGTGATTTTTACAAATTGCCAAACTTAAAAAATTCCTTAAGTGGCCAATAATTGTACCGACAATCCTAGTTTAACATTATGTTTCGTGATTTATACGTCGACGTACGTGTCGTATCTGTCGTACCTGCGGATTACTAGCCCTGTATGTGGCCGGACGTTGACTAATCCTAGGAGGAGTAACGGGTTCAGCACTCAAATTGAGTCGAGACATGTCAAGTTCTAAATTCTCCTGGTTAGCGGCCAATTGAACAGACCCAAAATGAGCGCGCTGAGAAGGCCCAAAATGAGCGCCCTGGGAAGACTCAGAATGAGCGCCCTGAGAAGGCCCAAAATGAGCGCCCTGAGAAGACCCAGAATGAGTGGCCTGAGATGAACCATAAATAGGTCCCTGAGAAGACCCATAATAAGAAAGAGCGGCGATATGAGGGACATTTGTATTGCCCAGTTGTGCCCCCAACATAGCATATCGTCGATGATCATATTCTTGGTGTGCATCTTCAGCGGCCTTTCCAGTGTGTTCCTGCCACAGGCTTAGAGCACAATCATATATCCAGCGGCGCTATAAAAAAAAATTATTATTTCAGCGTTCATTTCAGGTATTAAAATAGGACTAAGAAAAAAAAGTCTTGAGTAGAACTAAAATTATGTCATTGGTGTGATCGACCAGTGATGAGAAATAACTTGTTTATTTTAACTAGTAACTTTTTATGGTAACGATAGTGGTAACGAAGATACTTTTTCAAAATAAGTAACGAATTGATAACTAGCTATATTTTTTCAGTGATCATTACTTTTTTAATTACTTTTTGAATGTAGGTCACCCTTCACGAAAAAATATTAGGGAAATCCAGTAAAGAACTGCAATGATTTTCCCAGAATCAGTTTGTTATAATTTTTTCGCGAAATTGATTTCGAAAGTTAAGGGATTTCAGTGTATCTCAAGAAAGTTCACAAAATATAAAGGAAAGAAAAATGAAAAATAAAATTTTGAATATAAAATAAACACATGTTTTTTTTAACAATAAAGGATTTTTTGACAGTAAAGCTGCACAAGTTCTTATCAAATTTATAATATCGGTCGTCTAGGGTTATTTATAATTAAACATAAAGGATTTTATTGTATCTCCAAAGATTTCAAGGGATTTTTGAAATTTCTAGGGATTTGAAAGATGTTTTTTTTACAGAACTTCAGTGAATAATTCAAATTTACCATCTTGAGCCTGTTACATCAATAATATATAATAATAATCACTTTATGTTTTTTACGGACAAACGCGAGAACATCGTTTTAAATGGTCTGACCAATTGAGGAGGGACATCCTTACCTGTTGGCAAGGAAGCTCACCGGCGCGAAAAGAATACATGCTGAGGTTACATGAACGTTGGGACAATATGCATTCGGAATATGCTCATACAAAGCCTAAGTATTTAAGAGATCAGGTATCCTTTTTACGTCGAAAGGGATATGAAGCTCTTCATCAGCGAGAAGAAGAGCAACATCCTCCAGCGAACATACCACCTGTTCCAGCAAGACCATCTTTGCAGATAGCTGATAATGCCAACATGAGAACTAGGAGATGAAAAATTCAGCAAAAAGTCTTTCTCAGGATGGACAAATTAGCTGAAGCTAATACTGCTCTCCCTGATTTGCTCCTCTGGACTCTGAACTGAGTACTTTACGAGAAGGCGGTCTTCCTGCTTAGCGACAATAGAAGTAATGGTACTTTAGTACGCCTGAGTAAGTCACGAGCGTATTTCACAGCTTCAGTTTAAAATGAAAACGGCGAGACAGCATGCATCCAATGTTCAGTGCGTGGATAGCTACATAACATAAAATAAAAAATTGACTCCAAAAGTTAGTGCACTTGCTCGAAACTTAAGGAAAGTAAATCACACGCAGATAAAGTGTAAACTGTTGATGATCAAGCAACACTGGGCGGAAAAAATAAGAGGTCTTTCAACAGCCAAAGAACGCCTCGAATGGCGAGTAAAGTAGATTCATGAAACTTCCACCTTTTCTACTCATCCTTTTTGTCTGTTCAATAAAACGTCATGTGCCGTTGAAAATCCGCCTAGTCGAGAAGAGATTCAAGTCTTTTGGGAGCAGGTAAATGGAGATACTTATTAGCTAAATGAAGACGCTTTAGATATATCACTCTTTCGCCACTTTTGCCAAAGGCAAAGGTTGGAACGTCCAGAGGAAGAGTGTCTACTAATTACTGCTGAAGAAGTGAAGAAAGTTCCAAATTTAAACCACCTGCAAAATTAGGACAACTTCCGAACAACATTAAAGATGAAAAGGCACCTTTCAGTGATCCGGGACTATATAGAATTTCTTGCTCTTGTGGCAAAGTCTAAATCGGAGAAACTGGGAGCGCGGTGAGCCAACGTGTGAACGAACATGAGAGTAAAGTCAGTCTAAAACATTTCACGCAATCAGCACTAGCTGGGCATCATATCGAGACAAGTTCGACCAGTCTTCACGGTGGGGCGCTCTGGCTATTTTCAGGCATCGTAGAGAGTACATATAAGAACAACATAACCTGAAACTTCAGTTTAAGGCTAGCCCTGAAGAAGTGAACTGCAATGTTCACGAAACGTCGGCAAGATTCGTAGTTTTGCACACTATTGAAACCCGAAACACGGTCCTTTTATTATAAGCCTGATATTGTCCTCCACGATCTGAAGACGAAGATCATTTACGTGATTGAATTCTCGGCACTAGCCGATGGTAATATCACAGCAAAGAAGGAAGAGAAACGGTCTACATATCAAGCACTTCTTTTCGAGCTTAGCAGGCTATGCCAGAGCTATAAAGTCCATCTTGTAGTTCTCATAATCGGCTGCCTTGGAGGTATGAAAGCTTTATTTCTTAGCCAACTCATCAAGATTCCGTCTTGCCAGTGTCAGGCTCTATCCATCGCGAACTGGATTCAAAAGGCTGTTATTCTGGAATGACTTCATCTGGTCCGTCAACACTGTTCCTCATAACATTCCACAAAGATTTGTAGCTCTAAAAATGTATCCAGAGGTAAAACCTTCATCTGGAACTCTTTCGTCTGCCGCGTGAGGTCTTTCGCGGCTAGAGACCGGACTCCAAGGAACAGTGTTGTACGATGTCATCTCGCGTAAATTTCCCGCCAAAGAAGACCTGATTGAAACTAAAGGCATAGGTGCTAGGGACAATAAACATCAAGTACCGGATCCACTAGAACCACATCCAGACATTAATAACGTTGATGCAGAAAGCGAAATCCCAGAAAAACTACAGCACCTTGAAAGGACCTTTGGTCATGCTTTACTAGATTTCAGATATGTAGAACCAACACAAAGGCATTCTCTGCCCAAGATGAACATTACAAAGAATCTGCGTGCACTAATAGAACACCTGAACAGCAGTGTTTTACCTATACATTTGAACGCATTACTAACTGTGTTAGAGGTGCAAACTCTTGTGTATTGTGCAGCTGTATTGTGTGCAAGATTCTTTAGTGCGGCAGGAATCGTATTGAATTCGAGAAGGGGCAGATTTAACAACGAAGCTCTCAAACAATCATCGTCTTAGAAAGCGACCAATTCTTCAAAAAATGATGTTAAAAAGATTTTATTTAAAACTGTCCGACTGGCCAGATAGCGTCTTCTAATCCACTGGCACTCCTTATAACACGTTTAACTAGTATTTTTACTTTTCTGTTCTTGTCCCTATAATCATTTTCTAGTATAATTCTCTCGTTATCGCTTAGACCTGTACTATTCAACTTTCTTAGATACACTTGTTTCATTTCATTAACGGCTACGCGAATTTCATCATCCCATCAAGCAGTCCCAGTCATTCTTCCTACAACGGCAGTACCACAAACTTTAGTTACACTCCTAACAAAGATTTCCTGGAACATTGAACATGCACCCTCTGTATCTTCATTGCATATTAGCGTCTCTAAAGTAGTCCTATCTAGGCGTTCATTCATCTTATTCGGAAATTCTATTCGCACTTCCAGTGTCTGTAAATTCTCTATCTTGATTCGCGTTTTCTTCCTATTTTTTGTTCTCTTTCTTTACCATCCTTGACCTAAGTGAATTGTTGAAATAGCCAGAACCTCTCATATCCCTTGTATCTCTTACTAGGCCTCCCAGTCTCATCTGCAACAACAAGGTATCCTCAAGTTGTACTCTAACCCATCCATTCATATCGCCCAGTAGAATTATTCTTTTCCCATTATCGCTAGTACCTATAGTGCCATTTAGAGCATCCCAGAAGACGTCTTTCACTCCACTACTTCTACCATCGAATGAGGCGTAGCACGATATGATGAATAAGCTTCTGATTCCCGCTTTCATTCTAATCCACCACAATCTGGTAGATACAAATCCATGCTTCTTGACATGCTGTTTTGCTCTCTCATTGATAATAATCAGACCAATCCCTTGGCTACCATGTAATTCACTATCTACTCCTGACCATAGTTCGAGTCCGTGCTTCAACTTCCGATTTTCTATTATTCTACTGTCGCGCAGGTACACATAAAATATCTAGTTTCCTTATGCGCATAGTTTCTCCTAATTCTATTTCCTTAAGATCATTCACCCATCCGGCATAAACACCCAGTCTCCATTCATCGCGTGAAACTTCACCCGATGCCTGCTTTTCACCAACCAAAGTTTCAATACATTTTGAGGCTACTCTATTGTTTTTATTATTCATTGTTAAAAGTATACACCCAACTAAAAACTTGATGCGAGAAGTGAACTTTGCGAGTGAAAATCATGTCCAAAATAATTAGCCAAGTCGTCGTAAGGTGGAGAGTCCAGTTATAAGGTCAGTCCCACCCGACTTTGGTCAATGGAGGGGCAGTATGGGGACAGAACTAGAACCGAAAGAGTCATGGTTGGTCTATGATGCATACTGAGGAAGGCACCAGCCTTATGCAGTTTAGCAATGGATGACAAAGTTTTCGCAAATTTCCTTCTGGGTACGCAAATTTTTTTTATGAATTCAAATATTTATCCTAGACCTAGCTGTAAACAAGAAAAAAATCACCTACGAGAAATTAAATTTGGAATCAAATATAAATGGATTCAAATACGTTCTCTGGTTCTAACTGAAAATAAAAAAATCACCTACGAGAAATTGGATTAAGAATCAAATCAATCAATGAGAAGGTTTCAAGTGCATTTTTGACTCCCTTGTATTTCGTACAGGTAAAAATTCTCCTTCATTTTAGTTGAAAATAAAAAAGTGTGCTCTTATGGAAAAGAATTTCAAATTGAGTAAAAATTCTAGTTAAATTGAATCAATCAAATAGTCCTCTTAATTTTACCTACAAATCAAAAATATAGAAACTTGGATCGGAAATGAAATTTCAGACAAAATTCGAATCAAATCAATCAATTCTTCTCATGAATTTTAGCTGAAAATAAAAGCTTTTTTTATGGCAAAACAAGTTTTGAAAAAAATTATATTTTTTACAGTGTACTTACCTTTTTCTTAAAAGCAAAGGAAGTCATATCGTGCAGCCATTTGTCGGGTTTAACGGGCACAGTTATGAGTTTTATATCATTGGGGTTTTCTACATCTCGTTTTTTCTCGTATTCAAGAAACTCGCCTTTATACTTGTATGGAATTACAATAAAAGTTAGGTAGTTGGCTTTTGCAAGGAGCATGTCATCATTCCATATTTCTTTTTCGCCGGGACCAAGTGGTGTTCTTTCTAGAGAAGGAGGAGGAGGAAAATTTCCAGGAGGAGGGAAACTTCCAGAACTTCCGCTGGTACTAGCTTCATGTGAACTTGGTTCTATAAAAATACAATAGAAATGCATTAAATTAAACGAGGCAGCGATTCTTCATATCGGTTGTTTCACATACTAATTTATTGAACATTCTGGAGGCCGCGCCTAAATTACGTATAGTCTTTTGAGTGTTGGGGTAGGTAATTTTTAAAACAAATTTATGTATGATAGTATGGTACGTCACTACTTGGTCAAAACCATTTTTCACGTAGGGTGTTTTCAAATCTGCGAATCACTAAACAAGAAAAGTTAAACATATTTTATTGTAAACAGATGTTTCTAAGTACACCTAGTACATTACATTAAAAAATGTGATGTTACTTTATTGATAATTAATAAATTCAGAGAATTCGAGGAATTTATACAATTTAGGGAATTCAGAGGATTCAGGAAATTAAGAGTAAGTATACCATTAAGCCATTTCCCTTTCAGGGTAGGCGTGACACTACCCGATTCGGGTAGTGTTTCTAGGTGGATGGTTTCTTGTAGTAAATAACTACTACAAGTGTGGGCTCACCACACCCACGGTGGGCCAACAGCACGCAGTATTCTCGAATGGTCACCCATCCAAGTACTAACCGCGCCCAACGCTGCTGAACTTCAGTGATCTGACGAGAACTGGTTTTTTCAGCGTGGTATGGCCGTTGGCGATTTACTGAATTCAAGGAATTCAGGGAATTAAGAGAATTTCTGAATTCAGGGAATTCAGAGAATTCTGTGAATTCAAGTATTCCTTAACAAAAGACATAAATTTATAATCAAATAGTTTAATTTACAAGGAAGAATATTAATTTTCTCACGGAAAAAAATTAATTTTCAACAAATTACATCAATTTTTAAACTAAAAAAGGTCACTTTTCAACCAAAAATGGAATATCTAAATTTTCATTGAGGAAAATAAATTTTCAATGAAAACAGCTTACAAAATAGTTTAATTTTCAAGAAAAAAGTCGAGCTTTTTACAAAACAGTTTAATTTTCAACCAAGTGGTTAAATTTTCAATAAAAAAATATAAATTTTCATCAAAGAAGATTAATTTTCTACAAAAAAAAAAGTAATCCACAAGAAAATACATACATTTTTAACCAAATAGATGCATTTCCAAAGAATAAAATGAATTTTCTTCCAAGAAAGATCAATTTTGAACCAAATACATGCATTTTTAAAGAAGAAAAGGTCAGTTTTCAACAAAAAATGAAATAGTTGAATTTTCATATGAGAAAATTAATTTTTAAAGAACAGCGAATTTTCTCTTAGATAGTTTTAATTTTCAAGTCAAAAATTCTAGGTTTTTATAAAACAATTTGACTTTCAACCAACAATCTTAAATTTTCAACGTAAAATATGAACTTTCATCAAAGAACATTAATTTTTACACCAAAAAAGAGGAATTTTCAACAAAATACATACATCGGCTTCCTCATAGAGGAAGCTTTGTAACAGTAACATTTTCTAAAAAATTTTAATTCATTTAATTAAACCTTTCTCAATTTAAAAATGTCCAATACAATGTTTTAAGCAATTTTCCGGATGTGTGTGCGAGGATGTGTATATGAATGTCACACTTTTTTTCTGAACACGATAACTTGAAAACGGTTGCAGATAAATTGATGACATTTCAAGGTCTTATTTTCATCACTAATATCTTGAAACTGACCGAAGGATTTCTAAAAATATCGGTTTTTTATAGTAAAACTTTTTTCATTGACATAATTCAAAGTTGATGCAAGAGAATAAAAGATTCCTTGGTTCGAAACGAATCAATTGACCTATAATATGGATAAATTTGATTAAAGTGTAAGAAAGTTATCGTCATTTATGTTATATTTAATATCGATTTATATAGTAAAAATTTTTTCATTCTCATAATTTAAAGTTGATGTAAGAATAAGAAGGATGTGTTGATTCGAGACGAATCGATTGATATATAATATTGATACATTTTATTGAAGAGTAAGGAAGCTAAGGTAATGCATACTATTTGAAAACACGGTTTTTTATAGCTAAACTTTTTTCATTAACATAATTTACAATTGATGCAAGAATATAAAAGATTCTTTGGTTC